>BMAO01025250.1:0-28995 GCA_019973975.1 Trichonephila clavata
CCCATGTAGAAAGGAATATGGAAAATTGCAAGGAAGTCGCTTTCTATTTTGCCACTTAATACTGTGATTCCGTCATATGTTTATGAAAATTTATATTAATTGTAATTATTTCAAAAAAAGTAACTAAAATAAAAATTTCTTTGTTGACCTAAGTAGGAATTTACTTAACAAAGATTTTTTTATATTACTTGTTTTACTAAATATTAAACAAGGGGTTGCCGAATTCGACCGACCAATTCAAAGGAATAATAGTAAGCAGCATAGGAATGATAAATCAACGTATAACAGGTGGTCGCAAACCAGGTTTAGTCGGTGAAAATCGTGGTATAATAACCGTAAGGAGGACGATGAGCTAGACGAGGGAGTGGCGAAACGAATGTGGGGATTTGGAGCCCGTGGTAAGGTTGATGAAACCTGCACGTATGCAAATTTCTCATTTGTCATGGGAGAATAAAAGCGGTGATATTGCTTTTTAAGTGGGCAGAGGTGGATTGAAGCACGATGGTGCAAAAGCACATTTTTCTATTGTGGTGGCGTGACCACCTCCATGCTACATATCCCAACAAGTAGATTGGACGCAACGGAACTATTGCTTGCCCTCCATATTACCCAGATCTCAATCCTTGGATTTCTTCTTCTGAACCATGTTAAAATGCTTGTGTACAAAACGCCGTTGGCTACAGTGGAAAATCTCACGGCACGAAAAGTCGTCTCTTCTCCTAACACCGCCTGCACACCGCATTTCCTTGAACTCGTCCGACAATCCTTTGTATGTCGGTGTGTTGTGACCTACGCAGACGCAACTTCGAATAATTCCTGTGAGAAATCACTTGTCTTCATTTTGATGTCGCAAAATTTTGATAAATTATTTTCGATTTTAAACATGCTCTATGTGTAATAAATGTATTCCTTACTTCCTATTATCTCTTTTCATTCTACTCCGCATCACATCCTTCATAACTTCTTCTTTAAGTTACTCCTACTAAACGTAGTTTGTGACCTCCATGTTCTATGATAATTTGGTGTCTTCATGTCCCCCCCCCTTCTGAATTTGGTGGTTGAATTCGGCTAACACCCTGTACAGCACTCGATAACGTTTTTCAGATTGCCTTTATGTTTTTTGACTGAATGGTTAACAATTTCTAAAATGTGTGTGAATAATTGTTCTTCAATATTTCTTTTTTTAAATGCACTTTTCTTGAATTATTTTTAAAACTTAAGCATAAAAAGGCTGTGATTTTGATTTAAAAATTGAGAGAAAAGAATAAATATAATTTTTTTCTCAAGTAAACCATAACTTTAGCATTTTTAGGGAAGATGTATTTGAACTATTTACGTTTTAAGGTAAAGCGAGACTGAAGAGAAGCTTTCAAGTGTCTCCATCATATGCATAAGTGTGTGTGGCTGATATAAAGTTACCCTAAATAAAATTCCAAATTAAATATACATCATTTCTTGCAAACAAATGGACTAACTGTTCGTCATTTTAACAATTAACAAATTCCCACATGAAACTGTATTTCAAAGGTAAGAAAAATCACTTCTCTAACACTCTTTTTTTTATTTAGGGACAGAAACTTTTTTATTCCCATGCTCTTCTAGAGATCTCCTATCAGTTTCATATACACTCATGTCCATAAATTAAGGATAATTCAGAATCACACAGAAATTGAACTCTAAAATAAAAAATTCACCTGTAGAATTATCACACACATCTTGAAGAAGAATATGCAAATTACAGGAAACCACCAGATGGCGCGGATAGTACGTCACAATGACGAGAGTGTAAGAGAGGGGTATATAAGGAATGGTGGCAAAGAAGTAAAATTGTTCACAAGCGCTTTAAAAGCCTTTCAGTGCAATAACCGCATAGTTATGGCACAAAGGAAGCATTTGGATGATTTTTTACGTGGTAGAATTATCGGACGACTGGAATGTGGACGTACCAGCTGGAAGTATCCGAGGAACTTGGAATCGCTCAGAGTGTCATCTCCAGGCTTTGGCAACGATTCCAAGATGATGTAATGTGAGTAGATGTTACAGCACAGGTCGCCCACGAGTTACAACGCCGAATGAGGACCGGTATTTGGCCGTTACTGCCAAAAAACAGACGGGCACAAAATCAGTCCTCTCTCGTCAGCTCTCTTCAGCCCCGGTACGGCAGCTTCAAGGCAGACCGTGTAGAGACGCTTAGGGCGCATTGGTCTATATGCTCGTAGGCCTGTCAGATGTGTTCCCCTTACTGCAACTCACTGTAGCCAGCGATTAACCTGGAGTAAGAGAGCATGCATTGTGGACACCGCAACAGTGGCCTTGTGTGATGTTTTCCGACGAGTCCAGGTTTAGTTTGCAGTCTGATTCTCGCCGCACATTCATATGCAGATTGCCAGGTACCCGTTACCACCAAGAGAACGCCATTGAACGACACCGTTACATTGGTGTTGGATGGCTCCTTTGGGAAGGAATTATTCTTGGTTCCAGAACTGACCTGTATGTTCAGAGTGTAACGATGAAAGGCCACATCTATCGGGATTTCATTCTGGAACAACATGTACGTTTGTTTGGGGTGCCATGGGTGCTGAATGTCTGTTTATGGATAATAACGACCGTCCTCACCGTGCAAACATTGTAGACGAATGCCTTCAATCGGAGGAATATCACCCGTATGGATTGGCCAGCATATTCACCGGACTTGAATCCAATAGAGCATGTGTGGGATATACTTGGCCGACAAATTGCAGCCCGTCAACCCCCTCCCACCTGTCTACCGTAACTTCGGAGGGCATTGCTTGATGAGTGGTGTAATATTCCCAAGATCAGATTGATAATTTGATATTCAGCATGCGTAGGCGTTGCAAGGCCTGTATTGCATCATCTGGGAGACATTCTCCGTATTAACCATCATACTAACCATGTTATACTGTTTTTGTAAATAGGTTCTTTTTGAAATTTGCTCCAGGGAGTAAAAATCGCAATTTTCATTAATTATTTCAAACGTATAGCATCTTTTTTGCTCTTTACCTTTTGTATAATAAATAGACTTTACAAATAAGTCAAATTTGTTTTGATTCTGTCTCTTTCTTTTCCTGAACTTCATTAGCCTTAATTTATGGACATGAGTGTATATAGATTCACAATCTCTTATAATTTTTTGATATTCGAGATAATTTTATAGCCGAGTATATATATATAATTAGAGACGTGAATGAGTAGCCGCCGTTGTTTCTGTTGATACTTAGATTGTAATTCTGGTGCCGTTGTAGACCAACCATGTAGAGGTGCTGATGCATGTTAAAATTGTCCTGGTTCGAAGCTCTTAATTCGGCATCGTGTGGAGGTGGGGAAAGTAGATTGTTAGTTTAGGGGTCGTCCTCGCCACTTAAGATATCCGACTGCTGGCGACAACTTTTTTTTAAAAAAATGGAGATATGAGGGTTTTTTGTGTTTTTTAGATTTGTTTAGTACATTTTAAGAAAAATATGCTAAAATTAAAAATAGAAAAAGCAATTATTATTACTAAGAATGGAAAAAAATGGGTACAAATTGACAAAAAATAACATAAATGCGGCCCATTCTGTACCAACGGTTCATAAACATATTTTCAATTTTTCAGTTCTGATGTGTTGCTATGCTATTCATTTTTGAAATGACATTCAGGATAAGAGATATTTTAATTTTAAGGAAAACTAGAGCACTTTATCTTTGTTATTATATGAAATCGCTTAAAAAAACAGTGATTATATTCACATAAGGGGCTGTAAATTTTCTAATAAAACAGAGATTGATAAATCTGAAGGTTAAAACACTTCTACTATTATACAGGACATACACAGAAAATTTCAGTTAATTATTCTCACAACTGTTTGAGCAATCGCTATCCCCGTGTGAGCATTTTCAAAAAAACACATTTCGAGTAAAACACATTTAAAGTATGACGTCTTGCTGAAAGTGGTGGCATTTGCTTTTACTAAAACGCTAATAGTTTTTGTTCTAGTGAATGGAAAGTAATAAACTTGGTATTTTTTATAAAGCTAATAAGATAGCCTATAAAATAAAATCATTAAAAAAATTATAAATTTTTGGCAAAATTCACAATTTTAGGTTAGTCGGATACCTTAACCGGGTTTTAAATTTTCAAGGTGTATCGCTAATTATCCTCGTGTTTCTTCGTAGCGAAAAATTAATAAGCTCTCAATCCGAAGAAAGATAAAAGCTCTAAAAGTAGTTTAGTTGAAAAGTGATATAAATAATTAATTACTAATTCACTCAATAGCTTATGACAAATAAGAAAGTTATGTGTATATAAACTGTTGTCAGCTCCCCACTACATAATAGAAAGAGTCATATCTCTAAAGGAAAAAGCTCCAAGAATATTCCTCACAAATTATTCAAGCGACTTTAAAATATTCCATTTTCTGAAGACTGGTTCATGTATTTCAAATTAATTCTTGCTCATGTAATACAGCACTTAAATTATAATTACCAAACTGGTGCGTATGTTTGTATTCAATAACCAGACTCTTATTGACCGAAGCTCTTCTTTGCAAAAATTTGTTTACAACATATCTTAAAAATTCAGCTCATTACTGGTAAAATCAGGCATAAATTATGTACTGACCTTTTGCAATACTCTTTTTATATGATTTGAGATAGTATTTTTCCAAGCAAATATTACATGTGCTTTCAGATTTCGGAATTCTTATTAGCGAACATATGTCGTTCTCCTGATTAAGATGCAATACAAAGTCAACAAATACCTGAAGCATTAATTAGTGTAATTGAAAGTTGCGATATAAGACTACGCGACTAACTAATTTAAATTAAGTATTTCATGTACAAACTTTTAAGGAGACATCCCTCTTATTCCTGTTATAAGCTTGCTTCAATAAAATTTATACCCTAATTATTTATTATAAAATTCCCCGTTCATTCGAACTTTCTGATTACGGAAGGAGTTTTTTTACCTGTACTTGAATGAACATGCATTAATACATTGTATTAGAAGTTCGAAAAATTAATATTGAGTATTATATCTAATTTGATTATTTTATAAAATATTTCTTGTAATGATTTTCAGATAAGCAAATAAAATACAATGAGCTAATTAATCTATGAAAGAATATCTCACACCGTATGTAGCATATATAAGCTTTAATATATTATGATTTTACGAAATCTTTTTTTAGCAAATAAATTTATTAGGTTTCTAACTGAAAAAAGTGCACTCAATTTAAACTTGTCGCAATATTAAATTTTTGATTAATTCATCTTAGATTGCAAGGAAACTAATATCTTAGTTCTAATTAAATTTAGTCTAAAAATTTTGCAATTAAAATAATGATAACATAAAAGTATTATAAATAAATTTTTTTACTATTATATTGCTTTTCATATTATTTTTTTTGCCTATAACTTAAAAAATTCCTAAACAGATTTCAAACAATTATTTATGCCACGTTCGTTTTGATAAATCATACTGATAACGCAGCTCTTAAAATGTTAAGCTCTGACCAAATACAAATTCATTAATTTCAGCTCTGAGCTTTGTTTTTTTCAATACGTTCCCAGCTTCAATGAGCTCAAACAGAGCTGAGCCATGGGCAGTAAATGGACACGTCAATCCCAGATTAAGTGTCTCTGTTTAAAATATTGGATTAAAATATAAGTTTATTTTATAAAATTGCCAATTTTTTACTAATACTTCTTTATTTGGTTAACATAAATGTATATCACATACATATTACTCGAAAAATGCAAGAAAAATTACATATAAAGGTAGAAATTTAAATTCCTCATGTGGAGTGGTATTCACCCTGTTCTCCGAAACAGGGTACTATGCATGTGTTGTTGTTGCCAATTCCAGATTGTCTAGCAATGACCATGTGAATGAATCCAAAAAATTCTAGAAATTCCAAAAACAGAAGAGGGTTTAGAAGGACATCAACCTTTTTTTAAAAAATACAAACAAGTCAAGGTGTGGGCAGGAGAGACCAGGTAGAAATAACACCGGTGAAACATAATGGGACTTAGCAAATTGATCACCAGGCACGTGGTTCTTTCCTGATCTTACTGAACACCTTCGCATAGGGTTGTTTGTTTTCGAAGTTCCAGGTATATATATAATCCAGAATATACTTTCCGCCTAATTGGGTTCCATTAGGTCTAAATGGGCGAGTTTGGGACAATTTTTCTCTTTGAAATCTTCGCATCTTCAATAAAGTAAACTCATAGCTTCAAGAAAGCTATCATTGGGCTCAACGATTGGCCAGCGTCACGCATTTGTCCTACAGCTGACCATGCCTAAAGGAATCCTATTATGATTCAACTTTCTGACCTTTGCAATTTCCCCTTTTAGGCCAACATCTAAAAAACATTCTGATCGCGCAAAAATAAATTCATTACGCTAACTCCTATCTTGTTTTAGCCAGTGCATTCGGAGATGCATGAGTTCATCTTCAATTTTTCATATATTTTATTTATTTAATTTACGCCATCCTGGCCTCAAAATGTTGAGAACATTTTGAAATTTCAGAATATGCTTTGTTTTTCTCAAAAATTACAACTTAAACAGCCAATCGTCCCTACCTTTTTTACACATGGCGTGTATATGTTACGGCCAAAGCCCGAAGTCGGTTAGTTCCCGAATGGGCCAGCCAAATCGCGAAACAGCCAATATCGCCTGACAATGGCCGGCCAAAGTCCAATCTTTCCTTGATTTCGGGGTTTGGCCAGCCCGTTCGCGAAATAGCATAGGGCGATCGGCTTAAGTCAGAAGAAAAAGGTCATGAGCAAATTTTGGGTGTTTGTATACCGTAATGCTAATGATAATCACATTATAGCTGTCACAGAGCAGTTTTCCGACGAATCCGCCCTTCTTAGGCGCCTAGGATCGTCCTTCGGAACAAAGGCCAAGGAGGTACGGTGGCCCTTGGTGGGCTGTAGTCTGAAGGGAGAAGTGAGTAAGATCTCACAGTATTAGAAACCTCCTTGTCTCTTATGAAAATCTCCTCTCCCTTGGAGAAAACAAACAAACAAAAAGATAATCACATTATCTACTGAATTAGTTAATTACAGAAAATTATCAGTATCATCACTTGTTACAAGATGAACTTTTATGACGTTTCGAATTGCACAGCAGTTTGTTATTTTTACATCTGTAGCGATTGTTGAGCACTTAGTAGTGCAACTGCATCGAGTGTAGCCTTGGCCGCCGGTCAGCGATTGTGAAGAGGCAACGGTTCGTAATGATTTTTCCTCTGTGCTCCCAGATGCCAATGTAAGTAGTTTCTCTTAGAAAATGGAAAATTCACTTCTGGAGTACAGTTGTTTGAGAACACCATGTTCTGTTCCTAGCTTGAAGAAAGCGCTTCTACCGAACAGTTTTGCTTCAGCACACCGACATTGGCCGGAAACTTCGGGAAGTCGCATATACACGATTCATTTCCAGCACATTGGACATTGGCCTCACGCCCCAGCCAATGTGCAATTTGGCCGGCCAATTCGGGAACTGGCCGAACTTTGGGCTTTGGGCGTAACATTTACACTCCATGACACAAAATCCTGTAACTTTTCGATTACAGTATACTCGTCAATCACAGTTAACCGATTAAATCATCACATAATATGTTTTAAAATGATTAAAACGATATATTAAACAGGGTAAGTCAAAATGAATATAGCGAGTACAAACGGTTTATAACTATTTAATGGAAAATGATGTATCGATAGACTTACACAGAATGTAGAAGGAGCTTCAAACTTTTGTATACATACGTCATAGATGTTTTATGTGACATCCCTTGGTCACACGAACAACATCTAGATGGTACTCCATTTTACGGCATACATTGAAGCATACGGCACATCTTACAGCATGAGAAGCGCTTGTGCAGTCACCGACGCTAAAGCGTGCTTTCAGTTCTTCAATTATTTTATGCATGGGAAGCGAATACACCCAGTCTTGAACATAACCCAGCGTTTCTCATGCTGGGGGACGTGACAAGTCTACGAAGGGTGTGCGCCTATTGGAAAGCCAAAAACAAAGGATTATTTAAAATAAATTATTAATTTACTGAAAGTAAACAAACAAAATACATTCTGACATAATAAAAAATAAAATACAAATTTACACTGATATATTACACTTATAAATGTGTCAGTGCTACACGATGTATTTTGTGATTAATTTAACAATACTAAGTTAAAAACAAGTTTAATAATTACCAGTGACCCCATGGGTTTGTCATAGAAAAATTCATATACAAAAATCAGCACTTATATTTATAATTTGTACTGTTTATATTTAATCCTTCTGCCGATTAAAAATTACATGATTTGCTTCCCAATGCCAACAGTTTTCTATGTAGGCGCACGTATGTGATGTATTGGATGGGGAGAAAGGAATAAAAAAGCGAATCCTTTGAAATAAGTAAATCCTTCGCAAACATATTGTCAACTTTATTTTATTGCATTCCAAAGTCTTCTTAATAATTTTATGAATAGGAGTGCAGAGAACAGATAGTACTTCGGAAAGACGTATATATACGTCCGGGAAAATTAATGCTTTGACTGAGCAAGACGTTTATATACACCGGTAGCCCTTGAGAGATTAAGGTCGTATCGTAGTTTTAGATCAAAGCACAGAAAAATTGAATTCCAGTATATTGTTATTGTATGGGGTGCACGATGAAAATTATGATTGAATATTGGCTCGCGAATATTGAAACTTCGAGAAGCACTGACATAACCCCTTAAAAATTGCATGGTGTCACATCTCTGTAGCCAAGAGCAAAAGACATCATTCGCATCTCATTTCGACCAATCCAATGCTTTGGAAGATGTTGGCTTAAAAATGTGCATACCTCGTACTCCACGGCTCCATCTTGCTGAAAAGTGTAATGCGTGAATCACAGTTTGAGTGTAGCATTAGCCATAGCTGAAGCATGCCAAGGTAAGCATTTGATGTAATACACACAGGGGGGGGGGAGACCGTACAATTTACGTTACCCTCGTTCGTGTGACCAAGGGAATTCACATAGAACATATATGGCATATGTATACAAAATTTTGAAATTCTACATTCTGTGTAAATCTTATCAATAAAATATTTTCCATTAAATAATTATAGCCATTTGTAATCGCAATATTCATTTTTAATTACCCTGTACGTTTCGTTTATGTATATTATGTATGTTTAATTTATGGTTAGAATTCTGGAGAATTCAAATTATTAAATACTTACTTTTTGAAAAAAATTTAAACTTACCACATGGCTTCCCTATATCGCAATGTTCTAAATCAATCATTTTACCGCCCCTTCTTTTCATAGGTTTTTAATTTACCTTTATTCAAATTCTTCACCTCGTAATTTAGAACTACATGCAAGTAATGAAAAGAATACTTGATTCTGTTTTTTGCATCAGTTTTTTTTCCTTCTTTTTTTTCTCAATATCATTCCATTAGAACACTTTGATGGGCTGAAACCGTCATAACAGGACTTAGGGGAAATTAATGCACTACTTAAATATTACCATTTGTGACCATGAACTCCTGCCTGCCAAATCTTTCGCCACCTTGATAACAGAAAAACCGAAATATTTCTGTCATAAAATAAATTTTTGCCTTAAATCCAAAAAGGTGTATTAATATTGTAATAATAACATGTTACGTATCTCACTGCCATATAAAATCTTTAAAAAAATCTCTTTGTATATTAGTTTCTGTGCACATTATTTAGAATGTAATTTGAAGGAATTATGATTTTAACTTGCAATCCTATAATTTCATTTGTTAATCTCTTACAACAACTATATTACGTCACAATTATGCTTGAAAAAATATATCGTTAGAGAAGATTCTATCAACAAAATCATCAGACTTCTATTCATGTACTACCATTTGGGTTGATATATGAGCAAATTTAGATTAATGTAAAATTATACATACCCTACATTTCAGTGTAGCAACCGAAGATATTGGAGACATTTTGAAAATTTAAGTAAAGGGATCGGCTCTCTTACGTGGACTTCCCCCTTTACCCCCCCCCCCCCGCCAATATAAAAAAATATATATTTGTAAGAAAAATGTTTTTTTTCCCTGTGGTTAAACATTTTCCTTTAGTTACAAACAATTTTAATCTTATAACTTTTGGAAAACTTTTATTCTACACCATGATAATGATATTTCAGGCAAAAGTTCAGCTACTTGAGAGCTTTTAGTGACGGACCTCGTAATTTAGAACCATGGTTAAGTGACGAGGACGACACCTGATGTGGCACCCCCTCTGCTAACTACCACACCAACGGGAGGACGGTTGAGCTCTAGAGAGATTTATCGTACATCGCTCCTCTACACGGCGAGTCTTCCACAGTACTGGGCTCGAACTCATGACACGCCAGCCCCGAGTCCGTTACCTTGACCACTAGGCTACCGCGGCCCCATTATTTTTTTTTAAATGATAGCGGAATTCACAACGTCAGTATTTTCTACAATTTCGTCTAAAAACGCCATCATTTGTTAAACTAGAAACTTCAGTTCACTTAAATCCAGCATGTTTACATAATTGATTTCAAGAAACAAACAAAATTTCACGAGTATAAAATAGAATTTTTGAAATATTACACAAATTAAAATTTTTAAAAAAAAGAGAGAAATATTTATTTTTTTCTTAATTTTATTTAATAAATTGTTTTTTTTCTACCTTTCATTCGAACAGTTACCTATGTCGAGAGATAAATTTTTAAAAATAACTCTCAATTAAATACTTATACTTTCAGAAACTCAATCGTTCAACTTTATTGGCCCTTTTCTGAATAGGAAACGACTAAAGCTGAGAATAGAAGTGAAACTCAAAAGACAGAATCAAAATTGATAAATTTGAAAACTGAAGTATGGTGTAAAAAACCATGTCTTTATATATATATATGAGGTTACGGGCATTTTTATTCCCATTATAATAGCATTTCAATCATTCCCTATAAGCTCAAGCATTGAAATAAAATCCGAAGGTAGCAATTTGCTCTTGAATCCAACTACCCGATTCCAACTGGTTATCAAGAGATAAAGTAATAATGTAAGAAAAGCGAATTTATGTTCCTAATACTATAAAAAGGTTCCATATTTATGTTTCTGTGAATCGCTGAGCCACAAAAACAATAATTTTTCTATGACCTACTTCTTGCTCAGAACACAAAGAGATTACTATTTTTTTATTTTGGATGAAAATATTGGTATTCACATTGTTATGTCTAAAAAGATAAGAAATATACAATTCTCGCGATTCATGTTATACATTACAGTTCAGTCTGTTTTACCTTCAAACCACGAAGAAATTTCTCATTTCTTTGATAAAAATTTTATTATATTATTCCAAGTATATTTCCTTTTCAATAATATACATATAAATTAAAAATAATATCTAGCATACTTTTAAGTTACTCCAAGGGACAGCGGTACAGATTCCAAATGAATCCATCAGGGAAATCCCGGCTTATGACAATTCTACCCCTAGCTCTTCTAAGAGATCTAGAGCAGTTCTTAACCATTCGTATCAACACTCCCCAGTTCTAAAAAGGATCAGTGAGTGAGTGAATGAATATTAACGTCGCACTGTTCAGCTACACGAGGATTTTGGTGACGGACCTCCTCGTAACTTTGAACCATGGTCAGGTGACGAGGACGACACCTAAGCTGGCACCCCCACCCCTCCCTCTTCTCTTAACTACCCCACCAACGGGAGGATGTCTGAGCTCTCGACAAATTTAACGTGCATCGCTCCCCTACACAGAGGGTCTTCAGTGGTACTGGGCTGGAACTTCTGACACGCCAGACATGAGTCCATTACCTTAAAAACTAAGCTACCACGGCCCCCCTGAAAAGTATGAGAATGTCTTGATACGAATTAAGAAATATCAATTTTTTTAATGTTCCATTGTTATTTGTCAGTTGTTGTTTTCTTTTGAAAGACTTCATTCACTCTAATTATCCCCCCCCCTGCCATGCAAACTTTTGCACACATTTAGTGTGGTAACTTCAACCCTCGTTATCTTCTCTGCCTTTGCTTACTGTCTACCAATTGGTTATTTAAAATTTCCTTTCAAAAACTGAATGCAGATATTTAAGAGGTAACGAGTAACGGACATAAAAAATAATATTCTATTTAATCTTTTATATTAAAAAAATTCATCCTTTTTCTCTTCATTCTGTCGAGATGGGGCAGCCGGTTGAAAGACGGTCTTGGTTATCATAGAGATGTGCCGTCGCGTTTTCTGCTTTCTTTCAAAAACGAAACATAAACTAAGTCAAAGGTGAAAGTGGTTTCACACTCATCTCTCCACCAGTGTTACTGCGCTGCACTCAATGTGGACTGCTATCTAATTTTCTGTAACTTCAACTAGTTGTTCTTTTTTAGCTAATTCTGATGAGTGGATAATTGAACTTTCTTAAAGGTTCCACGTTTAAATGTATAACCGTTACCATTACCGTGACCGTGGTAACCTAGTGGCTGTGGTCAAAGAGCTCGCGGCTTGCGTGTCATGATTTTGAACCGTCGTACTTTACCGTATAGATATCAGATGCAAGTTAAATCTGTTAAGAATCAAAGTTCTTTCGTTGGCGTGGAGTGGGATATTGGAGTGGGAGGAGTGCCAGCTCAGGTGTCGCCCATGTCACTTAAGTGATACACAAAATTACGAGATCCATTGCAAATAATTCTCGTGTTACTTATAGCGTTGCAATATTAAAATATTCATTGCCTCATTGAAAAACGCCAAATCAACTTCTAACTCAAAAATATGGATAATTTTAAATTCAAGCTGACAAATGTAGCGCTTAGTTGCATTTGTTCCGAAATGTAAAAGGAAGGAAAATGGCCACTATAATATAATAAGTCAGGCACCCCAAGATATTTTCCGAATAAGAGATGTGATATATACCTGTATTGTGAAAACGAAACCCATCAATATCACAAGATTTAAATGCTTTTTGTTCAAGAATATAAACACAAAACCAAACACAAATGAGTAATAATTATTATCGATACATTGTATGTAATGCCAATAGGTTACCAGACTAGAAATTAACTCATCAAGTTGGGAGATATCCTCCTGCGTTATGGCTTGAAATGCAAGTTCTAATTGGCTAATTATATCGGGGCGATTCATGGAAGGTCAAATACGCCTATTCATCGGATCTTATTAGGGATACATCTTACTATTACGCCTATGAGGACAAAAATGTATGAAAAGAAAAAGTAGAAATACCTGCCGTATGCAGACGACTATTATCCAGTTCAAGTGTAAGCCCAGAGATCAGTGAAAAGAAATGCAACACTACAGGACGTAGAATCTATTCAACGTAACGCTGTACTCCAAGAGCGTCATAGATGACAGCAAAAGGGGTTCTATATTCAGTGAAACTCAATTTTATCGCATAAAATACTCAAATTTAAGAGTAATTTTTCTGGCGTATTTGCCTCGGGAATCCCCATATGTCTCATACTATATCTCCATAATACGCTTGAGTAATAATTTTAAATAACTGTATATAAAACTGTACTAATCTTCTTTGAGGCAATTGTTTTTCAATCCAAAGTACCTTTTTCTCTTTAAATAATACTAAAAAATGCAAATAGCTTCGAGAATGGTATAGTTGAGGTATTTAGTTAATATATATATATATATATATATATATATATTAAGTAATAATTATTCAATAAGTACTTAAGATGAGGAAAAGATAAATTACACTGCTGGCCACCGTAAATGCGACACCAAGCAAGACAAGAGATAGCACAACAAAATTTATTTTGTAGATAACATGTTGAACAAGTATCAAATGATTAAATTTATAGAATTCTGTGAAGTGTGGTTCCTGCCAGAATCAGTAGCCAGAATATCCGCCATTGTTGGAGATCACTGCTGCCACACGCCTTGGCATTGATTCAAAGAGACTTTGGATGTGCAGCTTCCACACATTGCCCAAGTTGATCTGGTGTGGGAGCTGGGGGTGTAATCTGGGTCAATCGTTGAGCAACCATGGACCACATGTTTTCTATCGGCGAAAGATCCGGAAAGCGAGCCGGCCAGGGAAGCAATTCAATCTGGTGATTGACGAAGAACCTTTGGACAATGCGTGTCACGTGTGGTCGCACATTATCCTGTTGAAATATGTCTGTGGCCAAGCCCTGAAGGTAGGGCAGGTCAACTGGCTCCAACACCTCTGAGATGTAGCACTGGCTGTTTAAAGTAACGGTAATGCGTACTAGAGGAGTGTGAGAGTGATATCCAATACCGCTCCATACCACAATACCCGGTGGAGGACCAGTGTGGCGGTGCATAACGCAGCTGTTCAGTATCCTCTCTCTACGGAATCTCCAGACTCGAATCCAACCATCGTGGTGTTGTAGACAGATGCGTGACTCGTCAGTAAAGACAACTTCATTCCATTCTGCCACCCACATCATTCTTTCATCACACTATTGGCGGCGGAGATGTCTGTGGTTCTGCGGCAAGGGTAGACCAAGCAATGGACGTCTTGCGGACAGACCACTCTGCTGTAAACGACGTCGAATAGTACACGCAGACACTGAATGATGCGTTACAGACTCAATGTGCTATGCTATGGTTCGTGATGTGACTGAGTGATCCGTCACTGTCATGCGCACAATTTGCCTGTCCTCAGGTGAAGTGGTGCACCGAGGTGGATGCGATCGACCACGTCGGTCCATCGTACCCTCCTGCATCCAACGGTCACGCATCCGCATTAGAGTTGTTTGGTTTCGTCCAACATGACTACCGATCTCCCTGAAAGATAATCCACAATCTCGGCAGGCCACTATCCTTCCTTCGTCAAACTCGGATACTTGATCAAAAGCTAATCGCTGTTTTCTGCGAGACATAATTGATCGTTTTTTGAAAAAAACCACAAGAAAAACACAATTGCCGAACTTGAAATCGTCGAAATCTCCAAGCCTTAAATAGCGTTTGGGGTGGCGCCACAGGCGTGCGTGATCTGTGTCTGCGCTGAAATTCTAATCATTTGCATATCTCACCTCCGCTAATGCATGTTGTAAATTTCATGTTATTTGCGTGCTTCCTTCCGGGTGTTGCATTTACGGTGGCCAGCAGTGTATTTATTAAATTTTTGTGATTCAAATACTTCTTTAATTATATTACAATAAATTTTTCAAACCATTGAAGCAATGAATGACTAAACTAAATCAATGGCAAACTTGTATAATATATCGAAGAGCGACATCATCCCATCAAAGTAACGTTCTTCGCAGTTAACGAAGAATAAGTCGCCTTATGAGCTCGAATTCTGATTACATCACACTCTGAAATAGATTGACCAGTCATTACCATCACACTTCGAAACAACTCGGAAGAGTTTGGACGGAATGCCTAAGGGGACCGAGAAGAGACTTAGAAACTGGATCTGTAGTAAATAACTACCCCCGCACCTAGTCTTTAATAAGCAAAAGTATTCTTTTTTACAGAAGTATACGAAGTAGTTTTATGTAAAACGAGTTTAATAGGAATTACATAGTTTCTTCATATTACATTACTTCAGTAGCATATGCACTAACTGATATTATGCACAAAATTCTTTAAAAGGATATAGAACACAAAAGTGTACATTAATCATTTCCAGAGAAAAAGCAAATAAAACATATGACACAAAATACAGAGAAACAGAACCCAACCACTATATTAAGAAACAAAAGGAATAGAAAGCCTAAAAAAATTATAAATCAGGAATTACAAATCTTTAACATTAATTTCAGATTAAAATCTAAACGGAAAAAAGAATTGTGTGCATTGAGTGAAGAAGACGGTACCCAAAACTCCAGTGATTAAAAAAGCAGGGAGGAAATAAACTACAGAATTCTGTCCAAAAAATATATTTCTATTTTCTAAGAAAAGTACTTAGTTTTTTTGTATGTCTTAAAAAATTAATTTAAATTTATTTTAGAAAACATAAATATTGCTATAAAAAATTAACTCTATACAAGGTGACACAATTAAATTCCCTGACTGCGCAAGCCTTAGCCGTTAGACTTGGTGTGAAGGAGTGAGAATGGAATATAGCTGACCGTTATCTTTCTGATACGATAGCAATTATTCCCCTTCCCTCTATCTATAGTTCTATTTATTTCTTATCCTTGTTTGAGAAAGATGATGTTGTGTCGAAGTGCCGCGAGATCATGATGAACGTAAAAATCAAACAAAGCATACATTTGAAATTCCGCGTGAAATTTTAAAAAAAAATTCCAACTTAATGTTTTAAATTATTAAAGGAGTGTTTGGAGATAGTTGCACGTCACATAGTCCAAATTTTGAATGGCACAAATGATTTTCGGAAGATCAGAAGATTGCTGAAGATGATGAACGTTCTTGTCGGTCTGTGACATCACTAACAGGTGATGCTTATCATTTTTGGTCGATATTAAGGTTATTATCAAAGTACATCATGGTCAAACGTTAAAACAGCATTACTAAATTAAGGTCCTGATAAAGTTTAGAGAAGGAGTGAGGAAGAAACGGCAATATCTGTAGAGCAACAATAAGTGGATTTTGCAACAAGAGAATGCCTTGGGGTACATCGCACACTCTGTAAAACACTTCTTGGCGGAAAAACGCATTACTGAGCTCGATCATCCATGGTACTTACCAGGCCACGCACCATACGACTTTTACCTGTTTCTTAGAGTTTAAAATGCATTGAAGGGAATAAATATGTTTAGTCTCTAGTAAAGGTGAAGGTAAAAATGACACTCTTAAAGAAGGTGGTGAAGCCTAATGGGCCGCACCATTGCTTTGAACGGTGGAAAATTCATATGCTACGACGTATTGATAGAGAAAAGGAGTGTGTTGAAGGGGAGGAAAAGTTATTTGTGCATTGTCTTCAATAAAGCTAATTTTTTTAAGGTTAGTTAATTTATTTCATTGTCACAGTAGTATATTGCTATTTTTAGAACTATTTCAATTACCCGTACACTCCTAAGAAATCAGAAACTGATTGAAATTTTAGTAATTAGCTAAAAACTTTTGTTATCCTAGCCTTATGAGTCTCAAGTTTTTAAGTATAAATAATAAAGAGGAAATGTCTTTATATATGAAGGATATTTTCAATGAAATTTTTATCTCAGTGATTCAAATAGGTTTTTTTTTCTCATTAATGAGTAAAAAGATTATTTCTGAAACATTTGCATTTTCTTTCTTATCACACGAATACAATCCATCTTAGTAAGAAAAAACACACGTTTAGAAAAGAAAATATTGACATAAAAATGTATGCAAAATATTGAAATGAAATGTATCTAAAGGCATAACAAAATCTAATACATAATTATTTTTATGTAAAACATAACAAAATTTATTATTTGTAGGATTATCATATAAAATGCTAAATCATCAAAGGAAGTTATAATCTTATATTTGTATTAACTAAAAATAAGAAGTGAAAATCAAAAGAAAAGAAAAATTAAAACCATAAAGCTTTGATCTCCTTCATTGCAGCTCGTTCATAAGAAATTAATTAAAATTTATTCTTATTGAAGCTTTTTAAAACTTATTATGCATATCAATTAATTTTAAAACAAGTTGATTTTAAAGACTTTCAGTAACTATTCGCAACGTTCTTCAATATTTTGATTTCCAGTGAAATAAAAAAAAGACATTCTATGTGAAAAATCTGATTATAATGGGGTCTTATATCAGTAATAAACTTATTTTTAAAAATTGTATAAAATTTTGTTTTATATCCTGTAAGACTTCTGGCCTGTTTTCCGTAAATAATATGTACTTTTTGTGATAATAATATATACAAATCCAGAATTTTTATATATAACGCCTCTTTAAATCCTGGCAACCCTCTTTAGAGTCGATTAAATCAAAATCTTGTTCTCTACTCAAAAGAAACAGGCTCCCGAAATTTCGTGTCTCTTTGGTCTATTGATAACTGGAATTTTAATCTATGATTCCTCTCAACCCCTCTTGGGAGTAGATTACCATAAAACTCGTGCTTAGCGGATCTTTAATTAATAAAAGAAACATGCTTATCAAATTTCAAATCTGTAGATATAATAGTTTTAAAATACGTACTACTCGTTTTAAAATTTCTCTCTAACGCCCCATAACCCTTCACAACTCTCCCTTGGGTTCAGATTTTCTCAAAATCCGTACCCAACAAAAGAAACTTGCATGCAAAATTTCAAGTCGGCAGATCTAATATTCCCGCAATTTCCAAATGAGAGAGTTAGTCACCTTTCTCCTTTATATGTTAATATCTAGTTATTTACATACATTTTTACACAAAAATATATCACTTCCGGATGTAAACATTAATAGCTCTTACTATTTGGATAATATTTTACAAACATTTTATCAGAAAATAATTCCTCTAAAAGCTTAAAATCTAATACATATTTTAAGACTCAAGAAACATAGTTTCCTGCAAGTTGCTGGGGTTCTAATATTTGTTCACTTTTCGCTGAAAACCCTTCCACATGTATATTCTTAGCTATCTATTTTCACAGAGGGTGCTAACTTTAGAGGCTTTTATGGCATCATCTTTCCGAATTATACCGTTCATTTCCTGAGTAAAATAAAAATAGGTAATTGATTCGACAAGGAAAATTCCTCACTGGGAAAGTAAGGAGTGTTGTTTGTTATATGTTAGGGTTTTATCTGGATATTGGGGTGGTTTAATGTTTTAGTGTAGTTTTGTTACGCATTAATTCTTATTTGCTATTTCATATCAAGTACTTTCATAAAATAACCCTGCTTTATATTTTAAATAATGAGTTGTAAGGGGTAAAAACCTCTTTATTTTATGAATTTTATTACAATCTGTAAACACACAGAGATAAAGAGACAGATTCGTAAGTATCCATCCTTGAATCTGTAAATTTTGGAATTTCTCCCATTCAGAGTCAAAGATAAACATAACAAACCTCAATAATATAAGTTTAATAAAAAGAAAATAATAATGATACACACATTAATAGTATGTCGAAGCGTAAAACTTTAATCAAAAGTAATTACAGAATCTTAAGAATATGTGTAAGATTTTTTTCACCAGAATTTTCTGTTTGAATTCATGAGGGAAAAATTCATGATTGGTAGAAAATTGCAGTGAGGTCAGTGATTTTCAATAATCTAGCTGTAAATAAACGTTCTGATTATCAAAGTTACAATGAGAAATTATATAATTTATATCATTTTTTGAGATTTTAATTTCAAGTTTTTGTTATTTTTTGAGCTAATACACTGAGAAATTACCTTATCATGTCTACCTCATCAAAATCTCATTAGGTCTGATTTCCTGCCTTTGATCCGGTCTTGGTTCTTTCATCATGGACTCTACAAAATGCTGATAACTTGTTTGAGAAATCTGATACCATATTTGAAGAAAATCACTTTCCAATACTGGGAGATTGGATGGTACTGAATTTAGCTGTAAAATAGTTAAATCATCTCCCAAATGTCTACAGAATTGAGGTCTGGTGATTGTGGAGGAAAACTTAACTAAATGAATCCTCCCTCATGCTTCTAAGCCTTTTCTATATCATTCTGTTCCTCTGCTCCGAGCAGGACGATTTAGCCGGTCGAAAGTACCCTTTAAGATTGGGATAAATCACTAGCATTATTTAGGTCACCAGCAATGTTTGAGTCCATATGATGTCGTATTCAAAGACCCATTTCTTTCTATGTATATTAAAGATATACACTCAAGAGATAAAACATTATGACCACCTGTCAATAACGAGTTGGCCCACCTTTGGCGCGCAACACAGCTTCAACCCGCCTTGGCATGGATGCCACAAGTCCTTGGTAGATGTCCGGAGATAGATTGTACCAGATGTTTAAGCAACGGTCACATAAATCCAAGATATTGCGAATTGGTGGTCTTTGAACTCTGAGCTGCCGTCCCATGACATCCCAAATGTGTTCTATCGGATTGAGATCCGGTGAGTTAGGCGGCCAGGACATTAAGTGAAACTCAGCATCATGTCCCTGGAACCACTCCAACACAATTTTAGCCTTGTGACAATGGGTGTTGTCCTGTTGGAACATTCCATTTCCAACTGGAAAAACAGAGTACATATAAGGGTGCAACTTGTCTGAAATGATAATCAGATACCCTGTAGCATTCATGGTCTGCTCTGCCACCACCACGAGTCCCAGAGACGCCGAAGAGAACGTCTCCCAAAGCATAATACAGCAACCCTCGACCTGTGTATGACCTACTGTACATTGAGGGAGCAACTGTTCGCCTGGAAGACGGCGTATCCTGACACGGTCATCGGCGTGATGAATGACAAACCGTGATTCATCTGACCAGGCAACTCTCTCCCACTGATCCATGGACCAGTCGCGATGTAACCGGGCCCAGCGCAGGCGCAGTTGGCAATTGCGCTTGGTCAGCAAAGGCACACGAGTGGTATGTTTATTGCGTAGCCCCATATCCAACAGTGTCCGCTGAACAGTGTGCTCCAATACTATTCTACTTGGCCCTGCATTGTATTGGGCTGTCAGCTGAGCCACTATCTGGCTCCGGTTTTGCTTCACCATGCCAGACAGTCTCCGACGACCTTTTTCTTTGATAGCGTGTGGACGTCCAACACCATGTCGTCTACTTCTAGTTTCACCATCATTCATCCACTTTGCATAAGTACTAACAACTGTAGATCGAGAACAACCCACGAGTCGTGCAGTTTCGAAAATACTTGTACCGAGTCTTCGAGCCATTACAATCTGCCCTCTATCAAAGTCGCTTAGATCCGCAGCCTTTCCCATCACACACAGAAGTAAGTGAAAGAATGATTTTTCAGACTCTCCAGTAGCAGTTAAATGCCACTTCCACCTGATCACGTGCCTTCCACGTCATCCAGGCGAGTTCATTGCAAAGTGTAGGGGTGGTCATAATGTTATGGCTCTTGAGTGTATATTCCCGAAAAATATTCCCGGAATACCACTTTATCTCTACCAGCTGGAATTGTTATACAAATGCATTTAGGGTTCATGGTTTAGAGCTGTTTCCACCCGACTCTAACCCTTGTGGCGACAGGCCAGACTCCGGGTCACCAAATGTGATGTCAGTCGACAGCATTAACGATTAGAGACGCTGCAGGAGTGACAGTGATCCCAAAACAGCATTAATGAGAATCGGTTGGCACAAAGGAAGTTCATGTCAGCGTGGACCGTATAAAGCACCTGCCTACGTCGCTGACAATGATTTTCTGAGTTCTTACGACACCTGATTCTTCGAGGCCCACCATAACTACTCCTTCGGGACGGCGTGTTCTTTTTATTAAATTTTTTTAAAGCCTAACCTTTTTTCTCCCAGGGGAGGTGATATGATGCCACCACTCATTTATTATTTGTAGGTAGAGCTGCCATTCGGCCACCATACTGTAAATAGTTTCCCTTAAACTACTTATATTTGGCACCTCAATTCTCTCATTCTGTAAGTACACTGTTGGCCACCGTAAATGCAACACTAAGAAAGACAAGATAAAGCACAACACAATTTATTTTGTAGATAACATGTTGACCAAGTATGAAATGATTAAATTTATAGACTTCTGTGAAGTGTGGTTCCTGCCAGAATCAATAGCAGGAGTAGCCACCATTGTTGGAGATCACCGCTGCCACACGCCTCGGCATTGATTCAAAGAGACTTTGGATGTGTTCTTGGGGTACAGCAGACCTAGCAGCTTCCACACATTGCCAAAGTTGATCTGGTGTGGCAGCTGAGGGTGTAATCTGGGTCAATCATTGAGCAACCGTGGACCACATGTTTTCTATGGGCGAAAGATCCGGAGAGCGAGCCGGCCAGGGAAGCAATTCAATCTGATGATTGACGAAGAACCTTTGGATAATGCGTGCTACGTGTGGTCGTGCATTATCCTGTTGAAATATGGCTGTGGCCAAGCCCCGTATGTAAGGAAGAACAACTGGCTCCAACACATCAAAGATGTAGCGCTGGCTGTTTAAAGTACCGACAATGTGTACTAGAGGAGTGCGAAAGTGATATGCAATACCGCGCTCCATACCATAATACCTGGTGCAAGACCAGTGTGGCGGTGCATAACGCAGCTCTTCAGCATCCTTTCTCCACGGTGTCTCCAGACTCGAATTCGACTATCGTGGTGTTGTAGACAGATGCGTGACTCGTCAGTAAAGACAACTTCATTCCATTCTGCCGCCCACATCCTTCTTTTATCACACCATTGGTGGTGGAGACGTCTGTGGTTCTGCGTCAAGTGTGGACCAAGCAATGGTCATCTTGTGGACAGACCACTCTGCTGTAAAGGGCGTCGAATGGTATGCGCAGACACTGAATGATGCGGTACAGACTCAATGTGCGGTGCTATGGTTCGTGATGTGACTGAGCGATCCGTCACTGCCATGCGCACAATTTGCCTGTCCTCACGTGAAGTGGTGCACTGAGGTGGATGCGATCGACCACGTCGATCCTTCGTACCCTCCTGCATCCAACGATCACATATCCGCATTACAGATGTTTGGTTTCGTCCAACTCGACTACCGATTTCGCTGAAAGTTAATCCACAATCTCGGTAGGCCACTATCCTTCCTCTGTCGGATACTTGATCAGAAGCTGATCGCTGTTTTCTACTAGACATAACTGATCGTTTTTTGAAAAAACCACAAGAAAAACACAATTGCCGAACTTGAAATCGTCGAAAACTCCAAGCCTTAAATAGCGCCTTGAGGTGGCGCCACAGGCGTGCGTGATGTGTGTCTGCGCTGAAATTCTAATCATTTGCATATCTCACCTCCGCTAATGCATGTTGTAAATTTTATGTTATTTGCGTGCTTCCTTCAGGGTGTTGCATTTACTGTGGCCAGCAGTGTAGTTTACTATATTGAATAAATAGTTACTACTATTTTTATTTAAGTAATTTTATATATATGTTGATATGAATTCCAATAAAATTGTTTAGCATGACCATAGTTTAAAGTTAAGAGGGTCGCCATCAGTAGCCCTCCTGTTGCTTCGCAGAGTAAATAATAGAAACCAATTGATAGATGAACCATTATAATTCTAAATAAAACTCTCTTATCTTATTGTTTTCCTCCATTGAACTCGTTTGTTTCCATTTATAGCCACAGTAGCCTAGTGGTCAAATTAACGAACTCGTGACCGGCGTGACATGAGTTCAAACCTTGTACCGCTTAAGACCCGCCATGCAACGGCGGTCGTTGCACGTTGAGGATGTCGAGGCTCAAACGTCCTCCGGTTGTTGTGGTGTGGAAGTTTGGAGGGAGGAGGTGCCAGATCATCTAGAAAAGGGTTCGGGTGTCATCCTTTTCACTTGAGCATGGCTCAAAATTACTAGCCCCGTCGCTAAAAACCAACGATGCTGAATAGTGTGACTTTAATATTCACCATTCTCTTTACTTCCATTTAGATTCTACGAACTCCAATGAATTGAATCAAAGCCTTATTATAAATGTATTGATGATACCGTAGTTTTAAATCAAAGTGAAGTAATAGCTGCATTTTAATTAAGATCCGGATCCCTTCCTTTCCATTCGCTGCTTTAATATTTTGTGTTTAAGATCGAAATAGATTAAAAGATATATAGTATGCAATCCATTATTGTATGAAACTATGTTTCCGTGGGCACATTCTTAGATTCAAGGAGAATTGACTGTGCATGGAATCCTTCTTGATTGGAAGACCATTTTTAAATGCCTCAAGACGTTAAATCTCTTTCTAGATGAATTTTATAAAATTAATTCATACTATTTTAATTCATGAACAAGGAGGGATTTCAGAAAGGCTTTGACTTAGATTGTTATGAAGATATTATCAATGTTTGATATTTAGCGTGGAAGTGGCATACCACAATAAGGGAAAATATAAAAATTTATAACAGGAAAAATGGTCATTGTATTTTTCATAAGCCTTTTTAGCTTTTTCAAGCAAGTTTTATTCTAATCATATTGCATAGTAAAATATGCATTTTTATGTTATAAAGGTACATTATTTTTAGATTTGTTTGAGTAATTTGTAAATGTTAACTTGTGATTTCCTTTTTAAAAAACGAGAAAACTTTAATCAGGAAGGGCTATAAAAGTATAAAAGGTTGCATTTGAGAAAGAGTGTGAGAGTTATATTAGCTTCGCATTGTAATGTTATACAACACGGCTATTGGTGACGACCCTTGTTGTATTTTGAACCATGGTCAAGTAACTAGGATGACAACTGAGCTGTCACCCCCTTCTCCTAACTTCCGCACCAACGGGAGTACAATTTAACGTTCATTGGTCCCATCTGCTTGACGTATCTTCAGTGGTTCTAGGCTCAAACTTATGACACAGCCAAGAACCCGTCACATTGATCACTAGCCTACCGCGTCCACAATTCCTTTCCTGGAATTTAGTAATCATGGTATTCTTTCGTACGACAAATCTGAATCATTAGCGAGTAAAATCTCGTAAATTTACCGAATATTAGCATATGTATAATTTATTAAGTTTTGAAACATTAAACGTCCTATGTATGGTTTTATAAAGCAAAATATTTTCTTCGTTAGAATTTTTAACATTTAGTGAAGGAAATTTAGTAGATTTGACAAAGAATTCAGTATAAGCACTAAATGTATTAAAGTTAACACCTAATAGGCTATAAAAACCTACAAAAGGAAAATAATAATAGTTATTATTATTTTTAAGAGCAACAAGCTTAATTTTTAACCTAATATTTTTAATAATATGCATAAAAAGTTATTTATACAACCTTCGTGTGTACCTTGGACATTGTGCATTAATAAACAATGAAAAGATACAATCACTTCCAAAAGTTTAGCACGATGATGTAAAATGCAAAACATTCAACAAATACTGCTTTGATTGACACAAAATTTGGCAGTAAAGTAGCATATATATTTATACAGAAAACAAAATCTATAATTATATACAGACAAGACAACAATATTAAATTTTGTAAGTTATCAGATAAAGTTATACTGGAGACGTAAACAGAATTATGTACAAAGTGAAAATAAACAGCATAAAATGAAAAAAAGGACATTAATAGGGTATGTGATCCTCCCTCATCTGTATGCAAAGTTTACACCTTCCGACTATGCTTTCAATTAGGTGGGCAACCACCCCAGAATTAAGCAATCACTATTCTTCTTGTATGAAAGTTTCCAGCTCAATAACAGTCGCTGGGGGGTGGGAAACGTGAAGATACAGCACAGCCGAGAGCATCCCAAAGGTTTCCAATGGGATTAAGGTCGGGCGAATATGCTGGCCACGCCATATGCGCAATCCCTTCACTCTCCAGGTAGTCATCGACGATGTCAGCTCTATGGGGACGTGCGTTATCTTCCATTAAAACAAAAGTAGGGCCAACTGCTGTAGCGTAGAATCCCACAATGGGTTCTAGGACTTCATCTCAATACCGGACAGCCGTCACAGAGCCCCGTTTAAAGATGTGCAGGTCGGTACGGTATCCTAATGAAATCCCTGCCCACATCATAATGCTTCCGCCTCAGAATGCGTGATGTTCGGTGATGATTTGGGGCTGATTGCGTGTTCCTTGCTTACGCCATATCCGTATACGCTAGTCATCTGGCTCCAGAGAAAATCTTGACACATCAGTAAACATGACATTGCCCCAGTCAAACACAGTCCAATTGCCATATTCCCAGAACCACTTTAATCATGCACCTCTAGATTGGATGGATAGAGGAACACAAACTCGTGGTACCGGGGCATACAGTCCATTCATATATAATCTTCGGCGTACATTAGCTGCAGATATAGCCTTACCAATGGACGCTATATCTATAATGGACGATTCCGCTTGGCTACAATAGCAATATATCGATCTTCCGTGGGGGTTGTAACCCTTGGGCGACCGCCTTCGGACAACTGTTTGTGTGGTTTATAGAATTGTTTCCATAAATGTGAAATTACAGAAAGATGAACACCGAAAAAAAGAGCAACATATGTGATCGACTGTCCTGCTTCAATGCGCCCCACAGCACGCCAGCTCTCAGAATCTTCCATTCGTTTTCTGGAAGTCATAGAAACACGTATGTCTTGAAAACAAATTGTACGAAAGTTTTAAACACCTTCTATGAGCACTTACAATCAACTTCTGTAACCCTTCATAAAGCTGGCTTCTTATAAGACTGCCCTTTTTGCATATTTCTTGACATGAAAGCACGATTGGCTGTTACCTAACATATTTGCATACTTCCATCCACCTCTGCAACGAATTGCATCCTTTTCAGTTCTGATTGGCTTCCCGAAATTAGCATTTTCCTCTCCGTGCTTAACTTTTGGAAGTGAGTGTATTTAAAATCCGCTATTCCTCAACATGTTTTTGTTGAAAATAAACGAAAAAATTAGTTTCGGGCTTATAAAATATTTGGCTTTATCTTGAGTTTGTATTTAGTACACCAAACTCAATTGAAAAAAGTTTATCTTGTATTCGCAATAAATAACGGATCATTTAAAATAGTTAAATAGACAAGCACTCCAGCTTTCTATTGTACTTCAGAAATGTTGTCGTTGGTGATGAAAGAGATAATAACGACACAAGTTAAAAATAGGTGTTTTACTAATAGAATAACTCAGAAATTGTTTTTAATTCAGAAACAAAAATAAAGATAAAAATAGTATTAGTATTATCAAATCTAAGATTTAGATAAATAAATTAAAACTTGAATTTCTAACCATTTATATTCTTTGAAATTACTTTAAGTAAAATATATTATGGACCGATTAAATTTCGTGCATTGTCTGAAAGAATATTTTAATCATGCAATATGCAGTGTCTCAAAGTTTATTCCACTTTGGCTCTTGGCCAAATTCGAAGAACAGAATAAAAGTCATATATCATCGTTCATCTTGTCTAACAGTTTTGTAAGTTTAAAACTTCAGAAAACATTTATTCAATTTTATGCTCGAGTAACTACCTATTATTGAAAAATATTCGTCCTTTAAGATTATTAAATTATTACTTTTAAGGAAAGAGTAAATTAAAAGGTATAAGAGTTTTATGAATAGCAATGGATATTTTTACGGAAAAAGATAATTTCCGGGAAAAGTTTCCATATTTTTAATTTGGAAATAGCGTGTCTTCCATGCATGTTCGATAACCTTAGGTGACAAAATTCACTGCTTTCAGTCGTTTATTATAATTTTTTCCCGTGTATTCATTTCTCTTTCTGTTTCTTGTATTTCATGATTGAATATTAGTAAATGCACGATGTTATAAACATAAAAATTATAAAATTTATAATATATGTATGTAGAATTGCAATGTTAGTCAGTAAGATGTCTTCAAATTGGAACACTAAAATTATTCTAAAGACATTCTATGGAATTATAGACGACTGATTGGTAGACATATCATTCTAGAAAACAATATTTTACAGAACAGATTTCTATCGTGTGGTTGCCATGGGGATGACGAATATTACACTTAATTTTTGTCGTTTTTTTCCCTCGGTAACCCTATTAATTTCAGACGTTTTTAATTCGATTCCCTTAAAAATTTAGCCATTTTCATTGCAATCATTCTCCAAGACAGCTGCTTCAGCCTTCTGTTGTATTTTGCAATATTTTCGAATATGGATATTTCTAATATTATTGGTTATTACTGGGATATTTTTTGAGAAATATGAGGACTGGTGATTTTAATTATTTTACTTTTAAATAAGTATGTTATATTATATAGAGAGAGTAATAGTATTATTATATATAATATATATTATATATTATATTAAATATAATTACTATTCAATTATATTTTATATGGTTATTATTATTTATAACATAATAATAATTATTACATACATGATTTTTATCTATATATAAGGAGAAATGCGACTCTCTCACTCCCTCATCACGCTATCTCTAGAACTATTAAACCTATAGTCTAGAAATTAAGTATAAGTAGATTCCTTTCATGGAGTAGAGATTCGCTACAAAATGGGTTTAGTGAAAATCGACCCCCAAGTAGCGTTACGGGATCTTATTGATAATTATTTCCATTTTTAACTATTAGGCCTATAATCTTGAAATTCGGTAAGCAGATTACTTTCATGGAGTAGAGATCCGTTACAAAATGTTTTTACGAAAATGGAACCCCAAGTAGGAATTAAGGGATAGTATAGATAATTTTTTTTTATTTTTAAATTATTTGATGTACAGTCTAGATATTTGGCAAACATGTCCCTTTTATTGAGTAGAGATCTGCTAAGAGGTTTTTTTGCTAAAATCGAAACCTAAGGGGGGTTAGGGGCGTTATACATAAATATTCCCGTTTTTGAACTATTAGATCTACGAATTTGACATTTGACACTGACAGGTTTTTTTCATGAAGTAAAGATCGGAATTTCGAATTGAAACTCCTCGGATTGGATTAATGAATCGCGCCAAACAGCAACTTAATCGTCATAAAAATATAAATAATGTCCCAATTTTTCTAAGAATCATAAAATATTTTCCTCGGACCACCAGTGGTTCGTGGATCACCAGTTGGCGACTGTTGATATAGATTGTACTATTAGCTACATCTTTTCATACTGTTTTTTTTAAAGAAGCGAATCGATTTGGCATTGATGCTTCAAAGTTATTCGACTCTTTATTTAAAAATAAACATTAAATTTCAAAATGCATATTTTTATTTTTTTTATTTTTTTAATTTAATTTTTATTTATTTATTTATTATTTTTTTGTTGCTAAAATGTAATTGGTTTATATTCTTTAAAAACAATAGATACAAAAAAATAAAGTAAGCACTTAGTTTGTTAATCAGGGAAGAATTTTGAAGAGAAGAGGAGATCCAAATTTATAAGTGAAGCTCCTAATTAGAATTTGCCACGATATGTAGAACAACACTACAATTGCACTTAAAAGACAAAGCTCTAATTCAGGTAGAGAATTAAATTAAAGTTAGAGTGAAGTACTTGCAAAAAATAAAATAGAAACCAAGAAA
>BMAO01025251.1:0-33310 GCA_019973975.1 Trichonephila clavata
ACTTTTACTCAAGCATATTGCATTCCATAGTGCACGTCCATTTTACTTCAAATATATTTTTCGTACAAATAATAATAGATGTCTATAGGTAGTAATTTTATCCATTCCTATTTTACTGCAAAATTATAGGTGCCTGCAATCTTTTATGTGTGAAATATGCTTGCAACTAAAATATGCAACTATACATTGGAAACTACTATAGTACAAGTTGTTCTATGCAATGCGTTACAATGAATAGTTTTGGTAGTTTTTGGAACACTTTTTCAAAAAAATTTAACATTACATATTTATTTTCTATAAAACTACTATTGATAATAATATTAACGATAAAACTTTATCCGTTGTGTGCATTTCTTTTGAATCATTCGCGCCTTCTCTCGACAAATTCCTTAAACTACGAGGTCCATCGCCAAACGCCCTCGTGTAGCTGAACAGAGTGACGTTGGCATTCATTTACTCACTCACTCGACGAATTCCCTTAAGAGTCCATTCCCCACCAGGTACATTAACTCTGTTCTATTTTAAATACTTCATAAGTTCCTTTCTGCAAATACTAGTTGTAACCAACCCACTTCTTTGGGTATTTTATAAAGCTGTGTAAGTATATTTTTCTTGTACGTTAGTAATATTTAAGTCTCCGTAACTCCTTCCGCCAAACTCTTTTGTATTTCGATTTCTGAAAAAAAACCCACTTTTATCAAACAAAGCAACAAAAGAAACAAGTTAACTAAATTTAAAATCTGTAGGTTTAATAGTTCACACACAAAAAAACAGGATTTTTTTTTTTACTATAACACCACCGCAACATTGATTGGAAGTTAATTTTTGCAAAATCCATCCTTAGTGAACCTACCCTTAATAAAAGAAACATGCCTAACAAATTTCAAGTTTGTAAGTCTAATGGTTTCGGAGATCTCATGATGAGAGAGTCAATTATATGTAAGTGTAGAAGAGTCCTAGCATCTCACATCCTATATTACGCAAACACTATTTCAACTGATGAAGATCTGGCAATCATAGACACAAAATCCGTAACTCTTTTCCATCTATAAATAAAAATACTATTGTTCATAACTTTAATTTACAAATCAGTTGTGAAAACAGTTATCAGTTACATAGTCGTTACAAATGTTTTATTTAACCAAATGTACTATAATTACGGAACTATTTGAAGGAAAATATATCAAATTTATCATCAAAAATATATTTTATCTGATCGATTGTGCTATGTTCCCTTCTAAAATCATATTGTTCCCTTAGAAGCAAATCGTTAGAATACAGATGGTACTGTAAATTAGCAAGGACAAGTCCATGAGTTTACAAACAAAGCAGCAATAGGTCTAAAGCTCTCAGGGGAGCTAGTATCTTTACCCGGCTTAAAGATAGGGATAATGATTGTTTTCGTCCATTCTCGCTGGAGACGATCCAGACTCCAAGAGAGATTGAAGAGGTCCTGAAGTCTTCCAATTCCGTGAAGTCCAAGATGATCAATCATAACGCAATGTAGGCCATTAGGACCCGGAGATTTACTAAGATCCATGACCTTCAGAGCAATATTAATATATCTCAATGAGAAATTGTCATTAAAAATGGATAATCTAATGGGTCTCTTACGTTCAGCGAATTATTTTCCCTTAAGAAGATTGATCTCAATCAACTGGAAGGAACTTTGTGATAGCGGTCGGTTCCTGCTCACATCTGAACCCCCTTGTCTACCTGTAAACCCGGCTAGAAGTGTGGGAGAAATTAAATGATCCACAGACATGATTTCAATCTAATCAATTTATTAATTCAAAATATCAATCAGACACAAAACAACTTTAATTAAGGTAGATGATAGATGATATGTAGTAGAGCGTGGAGGCGAGATTCTATAACACGGGGATACTACTACAGACTCTCAACTGAATCTAAGACAGCTTAAATATTCTCAAATATAACTACGTCGCCGCACACTAATAAGCTAACTTCTACTTAATCAAGCGCACAATACCTGTACTTTTTATGCATCGGATCTTACACTGGAAACTTGCAGGTGATCTCTCTCGACTTGATCAAGTTGTTGGTTCCATGATCTGTAGTCTTTTTCCTGGACAACTCCAAGACTTCTATCTAAATCCACTCTCTTTCAATCTTCAACTAACATCTAATTCGCAGACTTTATGTTAACTCCTACTTGCCAACTCCAACGTGTCAACCCCAACTTGTCAACTCCAAACTCGCGAAAACAGAATTTATATAATATACTTCATTTACATAATCACGTTTCCTTACTTGATGAAAGTTGGTTGAAATAAATATTTTCCTTAAAGAGTCATGAAGGGATTAGTAAAACCGCATATAGATCCGTCACAACTTCTCCTAGTCATCTTTGGTATTTCACAAGAAATCCAGGAAGTTCATTCAGGCTTATGCCTAGGAAATACTAGACTGCCTTCTCGCGCTTTGTGAGTGGCCATATAAAATTTTTCATTTTTCATCAGGGTCAGAAGATATTTTCGGAGTGCCACTGGTGTTATTCCCAGCTGGTCTCTCCTGCCCACATCTTGACTTGCCTGGATATTTAAAAGGACTAGGTGTCCTTCTAAACCCTCGTCTGTTTTAGAATTTCTAGAATTTTTCGGATTAATGGAGATTGTCTAGCATTGCTATACAATCTGGGATTAGAAAAAACAACAACAATTTTATTCTGAAAAGCGATATGGTGGTGACTTTATATGTTACCAGTACCAACACCCCATAAGCGATTAAAAACCCAAACTGTGTGTTTCTTTTCTCTGAGAGACTCATGTTGAATCCTCACTAACGGAACTAAAAAAGACAATATTCTCGAGAATAAAATTGAATCAATATACATTGAAAATTAGATAGAATCCCAAAAAATTATCATTTTAACATACATCTGATCAGTAATAAACAAACAAATACAGGTTTATTTTTTGCCAGCAAGCTGCTTGAAGAAATATTTCTACGTACATGCGGGGAAAAAATATCATTTCTATGAATATACTTTGTTGAAACTTTCGCCTAAAGAGCCGAAGAAAAATGTCACAGAAACTTCTAACATTCCAACAAGGTCAAGTAAACCAACTGTCTGTCGCATATATAAATATTCTTATTCAAACAGCCATCTGTGGGGTGATTTGGCAAAAGTTTCCCCTTTTATGCCAACTACTGACGACTCGAACATTGACTTTCATGACATGTGTCTCATGTCTCTGCCTGTTCTACTCGAGATAAATGCCAAAGCATGGCAGAGAACAGAAACATTTTTTCTTTTCAATCTTAATCTTCGAAATAACAGGATTTGTCGACTATGCTGATATATATAGTTTTGGAGGATATATTCACAATAGATGACGTAAGTCAGAAGTTGTTGGGGCAGTGGAGATAGTATACAGACTGAGAAGAATTTTGAGAGAAGTTATTTTATGCATCGATGTATGAGATAGCTTTATGTTTTCTTGAAGATGCGTTATGAATGGGAATATATGATTATATTTAAGGATTCTTAGGGAAGTTAACTTTGTCTCGAGAGCTGAAAATATAAACAATTTTCGATTAGATGCAATTCTTTGAGGTTAAAATTAAATAATTCGATTCTCTTACAAATTGTTTATAAAGAAATGGGACTTCAAAAAAGGGTAAAATATTTAAAATATAAGTATAATTTTAAAAATTATAAGCAAATGAAAATAAGAATCATTCCTGTAGTAAATATAAATTGGGTTTTACATTGCGAATAAATTGGGTTTTACATTGCCTTGGTATAAGACTACACATAACTACCAAGGCCATTAGGTTGGTTATAGTTCTTACAATGGCAGATTATCAAGATTTACATAAGTGATTTAGAACGTGTCGAGTTATAGTCGGTGTACGTAAAATGAGACATAGCATCTCCGAGGTAGTGAGACCATATCGCATACAACTATTTCACAAATATACTGTGAATGCTGAATGTCTAACATCTGAGCAGCCGGAAAAGGACCCTGAAAAAATGAAACCTCAGCAACTGATAAAAATATATAAACAAGATAGACGTACAGCACTTCCTCAAACTGCCGCGGATTTCAATGCTGGAGCTTTAACAAGTTTAACTGACCAGCGGATCAAAATTGATACAGGCTTTCAGAACCAAAAGTTCACTCGTTTATTGTTATTAACTGCTCGACACAAAGCTTTATGCTTCACCTGAGAGCGCCAACACCGCCATTCAACTCTTGATATTTTGAAACACGTTGCTTGGGTTTGACATTTCTCATGCCCAACAGTATAGGGTGGACGGACGTGTACTGGTATGGAGACAATCCATCAATCATGCATGTCAACAGCGGACTGTTCAATCTGGAAGAGACTTAGTGATGGTGATGGGCGAGTGAATTTGGCATGGTATGGGATTCCTGATAAGTCTAGAGCAGGAGTGGGTGGACTTCTTCAGGGTAAGGGCTACTTTTAGTGTGTATTTAAGATGTTTCAGTTCACCCAATGGTTTAAGTGTAGCTATTCTGCATTAAAATTGTATGTTTTCCTTGACACTTGTTTCCGACATTGTACCCCTCTTTTAAAGTACGATAGATTACTAATTTACTACAAAAACACAAAATTTTCAAGTTGATTGCTTGAATAACTATGAGCAATTGCTAGACCTTGAATGTATTCAATGCAGAAAGCAGAGAACGAGAACACACGTAAGCCGATAAATCTGAAACCGACGTATTATCTTTCATTTGTTCACTGCCTATTTCATTACATCAATTCGAGAACCCAATCCCGTGGAAGAGCGGGATGTGGAATAATGTCTCAATAGCCAATCCCGTGCTATCAGGGAAGAGCTAATCAAGAACATTTATTCTTCCCTTCACTAGGTGTGGGGGGATTCATTTATACGACAGGCATTGCAGTGATCGCCTTTTTCTCCTACAATGGCAGTGGACGTGTTAAGGGTCATCGTTAGCTTCCATCGAAGGTACATGTGTCATCTATATATTTATCGAGTGAATATTAACGTCGCACTGTTCAGTTACTCGAGAGCTTTTGGCGAAGGACCTCGCAATTTTGAACCATGGTCAAGTGATGAGGACGACACCTGAACTGGCACACCCCTCTTCTAACTATCACACCACACCAACGGGAGAACGTTTGAGCCCTCGGTAGATTTAGCGTGCATTCCTCCCCTACACGGCGCGTCTTCAGCATACTGGTCTCTAATTCATGGTACGACAGCCCCGAGTCCATTACCGTTACCACTAGGGTACCGCGGTCTACATACTCGTATTTATCAAATCATTTGCTTAAGTAAACACAGTCGCCTTGAATGCGAAAAGCCGATACTCCGGTCTAGCTGGCATCGGTGTCCCATAAATATGTTTCTTTTAGTATTCGCGTTGTAGATCTTAGTAAAGACCATCACCCCCAAAATATTTTGGCAGTTCACCGGACGATCGCGATCGACTTAATGGCCACCCTGGTTCTGTGACTACTTTGACGGGTTCTAAGCATTATGTCCAATCACCTACAACCATTAATGTCTAGTGTGCTCTCTGAGGGATCTGGACTATTCTAGCACGACAACGCGGTACCCTGCACATCGAAAGTTACTATCGAGTGGCTTTAGATATGTCCACTGGTTACCTAAATCCTCAGCCATGAACATTATTGAATATTCCTGAACTGCTATGTAACATGCTGTTTAGAAGAAATTTTCACTATCTCGTCCCCTATGGGTTTCAAGACTACCAGGTAGGTTTCATGATGTGGATTTCCTTCAGTATAACTTCAGACATTAGCCGAGTTCTTGCGGGAGTTCGAGTTTGCTGAGTCACACCTTTGTTCTCGTGGATGCCTGTATAATATAGTAGCAGGTATACCAGTTTTTCCGGTTCTTCAGTGTACAATGGAGCAAAATTTGCATTCTTAGAGGTAAGTACATAAAACATAAAATGAATATATAATAAATAAATACTGTTGCGTGTGTGCGGTGTTATAAAAAATAATAATAATAATATTCTGGAGTCCTAGAATTGTCTTTTCTGGATTTATTGGTAACATTAACTTTCAACAATAAACTTAACAATCTTTAACAAATTAAACCATTACATTTATTAGATTGAAACTGAAGAGAATTCTAATATTCAAGATAAAAATCCTAGTAAACAACGGCACCTGGTACGCCGAAGCCAAGAATTACGAGTAAACAACAGCATGTCTAGTTATGCTTAAGTCAAGTTCAAGATTCAACTGAGACAGAACCCGTTACATACGGTTTATATCGAGGTAGACCACGTAGGGTCTGAGGGTGGTGTCAACCACGCTCCACCTACTCAGACCACCTGGTCTATAATTCACAACAGAATATATTAATTGGAAAAATAATCGCAAGAAATATTTACATTATATAACATTTGCTCATTTTTAATAATAGATAAAATTGTAAAAAACACCCACTTTGAATAATGGAATTTTTTTAAAATTTAACTTCAAAATATTTGAAGACTTAAATTAAAACATTAGAATGAAAAAAAAAACTTGTTTTAAATTATTTTATGGGGAAATTGAATCAAATTCGTTTTTTATTACTTTGTTGAATTACTTTTTCATTACAAAGCAGAAAACCTGCTCGTACATAACAATCTTAAGATACATTTACAAAAAGAAATCCAGTTTGCTCTGAAAAAATATAATTAATGTAATGAACACGTTGATTGCCACGCTATTTTCAGAATTCCATGCAAAAATCCAATATTATTGCGTAAAAAAACCAAATTATTTGTCATACAAAGTGTATAAATATTACAATGTTCATGTTCATATTCATATATATTCATGCTATACCACGAATTTCATCATATTTGCACAAACATGGCAAGTAAACAAACTGTGAGGCAACTTGGAGTCCTTGGCGATAACAGAATCTGTGAATTATGTCGTAGTTGGCGATCAACGTGTTAAATATATTCACGAAAATATGAAATTATAAAATGTTCCTTACAAATATATATTCTGGTTACAATTTCCACAGTTGGAGATCCCGGCCTCTTAGAGAAACTAATTAAAAATCCGGAGCAATTTTCATTCCATTTTAGCTGAGAAATTAATTTACGAACGTAGAGATAAGAAAAATGAAGAAGAAATTGTAACTAAGATTTTTATTCCAAAGTTTCTCTCACTTGATGTGACCTTGATTACTTATTCATAGGCAAAGTCAATACAGCGATGCATTATTTAAACATCAAACGTCACAGGAGCATGAATTGTTAAGTAGAATTGATTTAAAAACAAGATAAATTGTAGCTACTAATCCAATATTAATATAATGATCTCTAAAAACTTATATAAATCATAATGCAACTGTATTTTTTGCTAATCGAGGTAAGATCAAGCACACATCTGAAAGTTAATATTTTCTCTCGTGCAGTTCAAAATAAAATAATAAAACACTATACATTACCCGCATATATATTGTTTTTTTGTTATTTTTATTTAAGCTTTTGTTATTAAGCTTTTTATGTACTGAAAAATATTCCTACAGAATTCGCATCTTGATTTAAAAAGGGCTGGAGACATGAAGTTTTAAAACGAAAGTTTATTCATCTTTTACGCTTCCGTGTAGTTCTTTAAACACCATTTAACGGATATCTAATTCCAAAAGAAACATGCTTGCCAAATTTCAAGTCTGTAGATCTAATAACTCAAAAACAGAATTTTTTTTATGTATAACATCCCCGCTATTTCTTTTGAAAGTAGATTTTCTAGAAATCCGTTTATAGAGGATCTCGTTAACAGAAGGAAGAATTAAATTTAAAGTTTGTAGGTCTAATAAATAGTTCTGAAATGGGCATTTTTGTCTATAGTGCCCCTCTACCTTGGTAATCAATTTCCGTAAAAGTCATTCTCTCCTAGCAGTTCTCTCTCAACTCAAAGAAAAAGAAACAAGTCTCCCAAATTTAAGGTCTTACGAGATGTATTAGAACAAAAACTAGAATGTTTGACTTTTAAGCCCACTTGGGTGTCAATTTCCGTAGAGCCGTCGTCTCCGGTGGATTAGAGGCAGCGTGCCTGCATCGTAAGCCCTAAGTTGCGAGTTCGACCCCGGCTGGAGTCTGTGACGGATCTATACGGTTTCTTCTATTAACCTCTGGGGGAATTCTTTTTGGGCCATCATTTTTTTCAATCAACTTTATCCGAAGACAGAAAGCGCAATCATGCAAATTATGTTCATATATATACTCTTCATTCGCGAGTTAGATTGTTAGAGAAGTGAGAATAGATTGTTAGTGAAGTGAGAATAGATTGGAAGTGAAGTGAATTGTGAATAGATGAGAAGGGAGGTAAATCGGCAGTGAAACGTATACGTAAACAGTGTAGGAAGCGAGAAGTCGGAATATTAAGAAAGTGTTTAGTTTAACTGTGTTAAAGTAAACGCAAGGATTAGAAGATCTCAAGAGTTCAGGTAATGTGATTGTTTAATCAAGTAGAAGTTAGAGATTTAAGTTATTAGAGCGATCATTAATAAATAAGCTATGTATAAAGTTATCTTAAAGGTAGATTTGCAGGATTGAATGTATTTTCCCCACGCCATCTCGTCTCACCTCCGTTCTCTGACTGATCAAAGTTATCTTATTTAGAGTGTTATTTGTGTCTGAGTTAAATAGAGTGCTAAATGAAATAATTGTCGTTCATCTAGTCGTCTGATCATTTAGTTCCTCCCACACTCTAGCCGGGTCTTAGGGAAGAAGGGATGTGAATTCTTTATAAGTCGACAGATATTCTGGTTGTGAAAGTCATAGGCACACATGTAATTTGATTATGTGGCATGTAAAAAATCTCTTGAGTATCAATATGGCTCTGATACTCTCGGCAACAAATTAAATCACGGCAATCTTTAGCATCCGACGAGAGCTTGAATTAAAAACTAATTCGAGCGCTCAAAGTTGATAACGAGGCCGCCACTAGATGGTGCCGCCATGAAATGTCTCTCACATTTGGGAACTTGCCGTGTCTTCAAAGGCTAAGTCTCTAAATGTTATAGTTCGAAACGGGAGCGTTGTTTCTGATAAAACTCTCGAAACCCCTCTTGGAAGTTAACTTCGTAAAACTCATTCTTAGTGGATCTTAGTATATATATATATGCGCTTCCACACCACAGGTCCGAGCTTCAAACCCCGGGCTGAGATACTGAGAAAGATCGACGCAGCTTTCAGCTCTTCAGTGGGTCGATAATTGAGTTCCAAGCCTGCTTGTGAACTTAACACTGGGGGTATCTTGTCAGACTGACCACCTGATCGGGGCATCTGCTCATGCACCTCATGCCCCAAGGTCACGTATACTGATATCGGCACAATTGGCCTTGGTCCTCATGAGCTGTTGTGCCACAAGATGAAATGCAGAAAGTGATAGAAATAAATTAAATAGATTAACCAAAAAATGGCACTTCTTTATTAACTTTCGCAATTCTAATCGTAATTGGCGATGCTGACATAATTCTATACGAACCAATTGGAGCTAAATTTGAATGATATTGTATTAATTGACAATTAATACAATAGTTAATAAAATTTTAAAAGTATTTCTTATTATCAATGTTTCATTTTTTGGCTTAGCTGACTTCACATCATTGAAAAAGCCTTAGTTAGAAATTCATGAATTTCTGTTTTAAGGTTGTGACGGACCTTTACGCCACCTTCACACTAATCCTCTTGGCGAAACTTTGGGCTAGCATTCGCGTTAATTCACAGCCATCCCTCTCAAGAAGAAACCCTGATATGGAGAAAAGTTCCCCCTGATATAGGTATAAGTTCTGCCTTTCGTTGGTAAACTTTTTCGTTTTGCCTGAATTTGATTCTTTTAAGTGTTTAACAATTTTCTTTATATTATTAAAGGAATAAATTTTTCTTCATATCTTTATTTTTATTGAAGAACAAAATCGTTCAACTTCTTCAAAATAACTTCTGTAGCTGAAGTATGTTCACCCTCAATCTTTTGAATCTTTTTGTGGAAAATAGATGCCTGATTATGTACAAAATACATTAATATCTCCGATAATCCATACTGTACTGGCACATGACGCGTAACAGTTTGACCTGGCATATCTTTGAATACAGAGATTAACAGATAAGTTTTAAAATATCGAAAAAGACAAGTAGGAAAACACTTTTCAAGGAAGGACATAACCTATAAAAGAAGGACTGTCGTCCCTAAAGGTCCTTCCTTGAAATATCCTTATATATATATATATATATTCTTTTACGATCCACATAAAAAAATATAACAGTTTCAGATCCTCAACCAACTGGATTTACTGCAGTCTCGGAAAATAAATGGCAGGTTTTATGCAACAATTTAAAATATTGGATTACATTAAGATATCATATGGTTATCTTTTCAATAAATTTAACTTTTCCTCGTAAAATAAAATGTATTACATGGGGGAAAAAGTTCTGCTTAAGGTTTTTCCCCTTCAAATTTATTATATCAATAGCCACTTAAATTGTTATAGTAATAGAATTGTTATTACATATTATGGAAGCTTGTAACAAACCGTTTTTAATATTTTTCAATATTTTATCAATTTATAAATCTAATAGTACCAGTTTTTTTTATGAAAATTGTAATGACAATTTACTTTTATTCATTTTTACACTATCAAGTAATAAACAGTATCTATAACTTAAACGACAAATTTTACTATAACTCCAATAAATTACAGAATATATATTATTAACTATACTGTATCAAAAAAATACTATAAACCTTTATTATACATAGAAAATTTCTTACAGTTTGTATCAATTACTGATTTTTCCTAGTATTCGCCAAACTGTAGAACTCTATATCAACGCTAAAACAAACAAAATGTTCTGTTCAACACTAGGAAGTTTAACTGTTTTCCTCGAATAAGTTTCCTGCTTATTGTATTCAATTATTCTGTTTCATGGACAGATAAATTCTTGGGAGAACACACAAGAACACAGATTGCCAATCAGAATAAACCGTTTGTGACTCATTCCGTTAATACTCTTGAGAAGCTGTGATTGTAGTTCCAGCTGCAATAACCTTAACGCCAGAATTGATGAAAAGAGAATGCGAACAAAAAATATTATTACAATTTCTCATTCTTTCAATGGATAATTATTGTTCAAATAAAATGAATTTTGCTCTTTAGGATTTTCGGAACAAAAGACATCATCCTTAAATAAAACACTTTTGTAAAATATATTAAAACTCAAGCTATTCTTTAAAAGAGAATGTAACAAAAAAGTTATAAACAATAACCATAAATGAGAAGGAAAGAAATTTATAATGTGAATGGCAACGCTCCAGATAGAAAAAAATACGAGTCAACGATTGCAACTTGGGAAAATTGTAATACTTTATAAAGAAGCATTACAGTTAGAAAGAAAAGATTAAGATTAGATTAAAAAAAGCAGAAGAGTTGAAAGAAGGAAAATTACAATCTTTAAAAAGAGAAATTGAAGAATTCGATAATAATATTAAATATTGCGGGATTTTGAGAGTTAGCAAAATTAATTTTTTTGTGTGTAGAATTGTGAAATATATATATATATAATTAATTTTTAACATTATACATGTGACGGATCTATACGCGTCCTTCATCTAATCCTGTTGGGAAATCATTGGGCTATCAATTTGAAATTAATCACAACCAACCCTTTTGAAGAAGAAACCGTGATATGCAGATTAGGTCGGTTATATATAGTATAGGTTTCCTAGCTAGATAGATTGATAGACGGAGTTATATGGAGATTGAGATATAGAGAATCTGACTAAGAGGAGAGATTGCTACTGATCAGGTATTAGTATATCTGATAGCGCGTTTCAGAGATTAGATAGTTGAGGATTTTAAAGTGACGAATGGTCTTTATAGCTAAATTATAACTCAAATATTTAGAGTACAGTAGAATATAATTGATCCTAAAAAAGGAGGATCAATATAACAGAAGTATTCTCATAATTCGTGTCTCTCGTGATTTATTCTCCTGTTGCTCTTATTAGGAACATCTCTTCTAGTTTAAATTTATAGCTCAAAATACCTTACTAAGTTGATCGCTGCTCAGAAAAAGTATAATATCGTTATAAATTTTGTGTAATGAATGTTTGAAATAGTATAAATAATTTATATCTGTATGGTAATACGTTAATATTACTTTCTGTTGTATTTATTTTGTGTTAAAATTGTAATATTCTCAAGCAACACCGTTCTTTACATTATAATGGCGATTCAACGGAAGCATAACGAAATGTTGGCGATAGAGCCAAGTTTGCATCATTTTTGGCGACCATATTGACAACTTGGTGAAAGATTGAACGGTGCAGAAATTAATATGCTGTAGCTCCACCTGGTGGAGAGCTGCATCAAAGAGGATAGCACAAAAACCTTCGCCACAAAAAATAAACATACATGCCAATTTTTATAGGATCGTTGAATGGTGTGTTGGAGTGAAGCGAGGTCATATATATAAACATCCATTTATATATATATAGATAGATTTATTTAATAGAGTCGGACTAATTGTAAGTTAAACCGTCCATATATCTAATTAATTTTGATCTTGATTTTTCGAAGCTTGAATAAATTAATTAGATAAAAAATACCTCGTCTTTTATTGAGTCTAAAGCTACCACGTCACAATGTGTATTATTGAGAAATTATCAGTAAGTTTTATTTAACATTAACAAATTTTTATTTTTATAATACAATTATTAAAAAATTATCCAAAATGTTTCTTTTAATTTAACTTATTTTTCCAAAATTAGCATTAATTTTTTTTAAATGTAGAACACCTAAAAAAATTATTTCTACTCAGCAAAATCCAGTAAGATTTAGTTTTTTAGTGGAAAACATCTTTGGCACAAAAATGGTGTTTGCAAAATTTGTGAAAGCCTATTTATTTTTATTTAACACGGGAGTAAATATTAATTAAAAGATAATTTGTTATCTCTGATATGCCTCGAAAATTCGAACTCGGAACTATTTGTCCCAAGCGAAATAAAAAATTCAAAGGGGAAAAAATTGTGTATTTTATATCGTAAAAATTTATTGCGTATTTTTAATTTTTTACGATGGAATTGCTCCTATAAGAGGGACTTGGGTAGCATTTGTAAGGAAGACGTCATTTTCAGCCGAAATGACGTCGATTATAAGAAAAGCCCAATGTGCGTTTTGATTTTCTGATACAAATTTGCCCATTAATGTTAAGCGTAAATTCCGACATTGTTATGGACGTCCTGATGCAAAACTAATGAGGTGGTGGGAGGAAATGTTTAAAAAACAGGCAGCGTAACAAAATCACGTTAAAGAACACTTAGCGGGAACTGGAAATCCGCCTATAGACAATTTTCAAGCTACCAAGGGGGCACGTGTTTCAATTTACTGAGGTAAATGGGTCTCATAAAAAATTCATAGCAGTGCTTACAATACCGTATTTACACGAATCTAAGCCGCCACCGATTCTAAGCCGTAATCCAAATTCTCAAAATGTTTTTGAGAAAAAATATTGTTATCGATTCTAAGCCACGCACCCAATTCTTCACACGTTTTTGTGAAAAATTTAAAAAATTTGTGTAAAAGATTCAATAACCCATACTTAAGAAAATTTTTAAAAACATTTAATGAAAAATAATAAAAAGTTAATAATTTATTTATTTTACCAGTATTAAAAATTTTCAAATACATGCATGAACCTATAATTACTCTAACCATTAGTTTTAGGCTTCGAAAATGTCTCACATTGTCCCTGACTTCGGAATCGGTGCCGGCATCGCCATTTTCCCACATGATGTCGCTCTCTGTGCCATCCAATGCATTTGTTATGCAACATTTTTTCAAACAACTCTTTTCAGAAGAATGTAAAAGAGTAAGACTGTTGAACATTTGCAAGCAAAAATTATATCATTTTGCTTACGCCATCGACGTATATTTGCTTCATCCGTGTTAAATTTTCAATGGTCGCTGCTCTGTTTTTGTTTTTTTTTTCTGAGTATAAAATTGCCTCCCTTTTCGTACTTGAGTCATAATGAACTCGTCTTGATGCTATTATTGATATCTTTGATGTTTAAGAGATTAAAAGGAAGTGTATACAAAAAAATTTTCCTAAATATGAGGGCAGATATTCCATTAGCTGGGTGAGGTTCGAAATACAACATAACATGACATGCACTCAAAAGCAAAAACATTATGACCACCCTACATTTTGCAATGAACTCGCCTGGATGACGTGAAAGGCACGTGATCAGGTGGCAGTGGTACTATTTAACTGCTGCTGGAGAGTTTGAAGAATCATTCTTTCACTTACTTCTGTGTGTGATGGGAAAGGCTGCGGATCTAAGCGACTTTGATAGAGGGCAGATTGTAATGGCTCGAAGGCTCGGAACAAGTATTTCCGAAACTGCACGACTCGTGGGTTGTTCGCGATCTACAGTTGTTAGTACTTATGCAAACTGGATGAATGACGGTGAAACCAGCAGTAGGCGACATGGTGTTGGACGTCCACACGCTATCAAAGAAAAAGTTCGTCGGAGACTGTCTCGCATGGTGAAGCAAAACCGGAGCCAGACAGTGGCTCAGCTGACAGCCCAATACAATGCAGAGCCAAGTAGAATATATCGGAGCACACTGTTCAGAGGACACTGTTGAATATGGGGCTACGCAGCAAACGTCCCACTCGTGTGCCTTTGCTGACCAAGCGTCATCGCCAAATGTGCCTGCGCTAGACCCGGGAACATCGCGACTGGTCCATGGATCAGCAGTGGGAGAGAGTTGCCTGGTTAGATGAATCATGGTTTACCATTCATCACGCCTATGGCTGTGTCAGGATACGCCGTCTTCCAGGCGAACAGTTCATACACAGGCCGGTGGTGGCGGTATTATGCTTTGGGGGACGTTCTCTTGGGCGTCTCTGAGATCCGTGGTTGTGGTAGAGCAGACCATGAATGTACAGGGTATCCGATATCATTGCGACCGAGTGCACCCTTACATGGCTCTGTTTTTTCAGCTGGAAATGGAATGTTCCAATAGGACAAAGCCCCGTGTCACAAGGCTAAAATTGTGTTGGAGTGGTTCCAGGAACATGATGCTGAATTCCAGTTAATGTCCTGGCCGCCTAACTCACCGGATTTCAATCCGATCGAACACATTTGGGATGTCATGGGACGGAAGCTCAGAGTTCAAAGACCACCAATTCGCAATATCTCGGATTTGCGTGACCGTTGCTTAAACATCTGGTATAACCTGTCTCCGGCCATCTACCAAGGACTTGTGGCATCCATGCCAAGGCGGGTTGAAGCTGTGTTGCGCGCCAAAGGTAGGCCAACTCGTTATTGACAGGTGGTCATAATGTTTTGGCTCTTGAGTGTATATAGACGGTGGAGCATACAAGAGGGTCCAGGGGTCTAGAGCTCCCCCTCCCCTTCCATCATTCCTGAGGATGTTATAAATAAAATCACAAAAAAAAAAAACTAGAATTTATTCTGTGACTATCTGTAAGCCTATAGAAGCAGGTTGGTGACTATAAATGAAAACACTTTAATCATCATGTTCTTAAGTTTTGTATAATTACACAGATTAAAGAGAAATTTTTCTACTTTACGCGATGGTGTTTCTATAATGATAAATTTGCTTTGCTGTTTTTATTTTTGAATTAAGAGAAAAGTAAAAACATAAATTCGTGTGCTTTCTGGTATTTTTGTTAAGTATTTGTTATTAATAATTAGTTTTATTAATTAATTCTAATTATTTATTCAATGATTTATTTGTTACTCTTTTTTGTTCCCGACAATCCACAATATAAAAAGAATACGATTGGTGAAATATTGGGTTATGATACGAGAATGATAGTCTTTCGAACACCCCAACCTCTTAAAAAATTCCTGTGTGTGCTCTACTAAATATGAGACTCATAACTAATGTGGGCTTAGATGTCGAGTCTTGTATTTCTGAATACTTTTAGATGAATCTGTTGAAGAGAGCTAAAAGTGTTCCCATTGGCTTACATGTGGATACTGGAATGCCAATCAAATGCTAACCATTTTCTTTCCCTGATGGGCTGTATATTGGCAACAAAGACTTTGCAGGTACGCAAAGTCCCCAAATTTGAAAGTCATTTCATGGTGAGATCATCTATTGGCTACTCTCGCTATCAAATTTGAGCGCTTGAATTAATTTTATTTGTTAAATATTGCCGTGATTTATAATTTTGCCGAGAGTACCAGAGCCGAATTCATACTCAATGGCTCTCTTTTGCATTCCACATAATCATATGACTTTCATGCCTACGATTTTCGCATCAGGAAAACTTTTGACTCCATCTGGTATCGAACCCGTAACCTTTGGCTTACGTAGCGCGAGCACTCTACTTCTAAACCACCGAGTCTAATCAAATGGCTACCTGGTCATCTTACAATTGCCAACAACCATCGCTATGCTTCTAGTTTCACGTTTATTTAAAACCATTCAAATAATATAAGCATGCGCCTTAACCTTTAGAATTAGAAACCCTTAATTTCAAGAAATTCATTGAAAAATTTTCCAAGTTTTAAATTGTAGGACTTTCTACCAAAATCCGATAAGAAAACATTAAGCGGATAAATCAGCTTTTTTAACGAAAGTTTTAAAGAAATCAATAATATTGATTCAGCGTGACATGAGAGATAAGATATGTAATAAGTATAGCGGGCCTTTTTGAGAAAGCACTTAAGCGACGCAGGACCGAACTTCTTTACAGCGATGAAAAGAGAAAAATGATCAAATTAAGTTTGTTTACAGAAGCGACAAAATGCTTCATTTTTTCGATGAAGAAGTTTTGACGTGACCCATTAATAAAAAGTTAAAAGTGGCTCGGAATTTAATTTTTGTGGTCGATGAGCATTTCTTGCTGTACAAGCTCCAAGAAGTAAATTAGATAACGGGTTATATTAAGTTTGTCGACCTAAAATAACGATATTTCGGGATGATTTGTCGGAATATATTCTCGATGCCAAATTTTATTCAAAATATCCTTTCTTACGTTTATAAAAAAATGTTAAGTTAATATCGAATTTAGAACAAAAACCTTTATTTTTGAAGGTTAAATTTTTCAAAGTTTTTTTCGATATCTTAAAAAACCTAACAACACATAACATAATGATAAAATGAATTTAATTTTTGTATATCAAAGGTCACTTTGTGACGGATCTAAACGAGTTTATACTAATTTCTTCTTTTTCCCTTTAAATCAAAATATTTATTTCAACCAACCTTCATCGAGAAACCAAACGTGATTTATGTAAATGAGGAATATTATATAAATTCGGTTTTCGCGAGTTGAAGGAGAGCGAAGAGGTCAAGTTAAGTTAAGTAAAGTAAAGTGAAGAGAGTGAGCTGTCGACACGTAGTTGTTGACAAGTTAAGCGAGGTTGATACGTTTAATGTGTGCAAGGAGAAGTGGTTATTGAAGATTGAAAAGCAGTGTAATTAAATATATCGGAGCGTGGAGCCATCGGCATTTGATCCAGCTAACGATAGTGCCTGAAGTTCTCCGTGAAGGAACCGATGCATTAAGGTACTGTAAACTTGATTAAGTAAAAGCTGATTATTAGTGTGCGGCGTAGTTGTAAATGAGCGTATTTAACCTATCCTAGATTCAGCTGAAGTTCTGTAATATTATCCCCGCATGTGTATATCTCACCTCTGCACTCTACCATTGTTATATACCTTAATTAGAATTGTGTTGTGCTTGATCATAATCCAAATAAGAATTAATAAATCAAATTGGATTGTCATTATGTCTGTAGATCATTTAGTTTCTCCTACACATCTAGCCGGGCGTACAGATAGACAGGAGGGTTCGGAAGTAAGGGGTAACTACGGGTCACCACAACTTTAGAATACTAAATTTTTCTTTACTGTTGAAATTGCATCGATTCAGATATCAATCTCTTGACCCAAACTTATAAAAGTCCCCAATAAAAAATAACACAAAGCTACAAAAAGAATTTCTGGGTTATCTCTCTATATAGCTTTGTATCAGAAATCTAGTTAACCCCTTTCATAACAATTACCTTATCAGAATTTAGGTATATTACAGAAAAATCATGTATACGTAAAACTGTATACCACATAATTGCTTAAAAATTTCAAGGTTATCAAAGTTGAATATATATTCAGGACAGCATTTAAAATTCGTCTTAAGGTATCCGACTACTTGAGACAACTTTTTTTTTTTAAAAAAAATGGAGATATGGAGATTTTTTTGTTGTTTTTAAATTTGTTTAGTACATTTTAAGAAAAATATGGTAAAATTAAGAAGAGAAAAAAAATTATTAATACTAAAATGGTCAAAAATGGGTAATATTTGCAAAAAATAACATAAACGCGGTCCATTCTGTACCAATAGTTAATGAACATATTTTCAATTTTTTCAATTCTGATGTGTTGCTATGTTATTCGTTTATGAAGTGACCTTCAGAATAAGAGATATTGTTATTTTTACAAAAACTAGAGCACTTTATCTTCGGTATTCTATGAAATTGCTTAAAAAAAGAGTGATTATATTCACAAAAGGTACTGCAAATTTTGTAATAAAACAGTGATTGATATATCTGAAAGTTAAAACACTTCTACTATTATACAAAACATACACAAAATATTTCAGTTAATTATTTTCAAAACTTTTTTAGCAATAGACTATCCCCGTTTGAGCATTTAAAAAAAAACACATTTTGAGTAAAACGCGTTTTAAAGTATGACATCTTGCTTAAAGTAAAGGCATCTGCTTTTACTAAAATACTTGTAGTTCTTGTTCTAGTGAACGGAAAGTAATTAACTTTGTATTTTTATAAAACTTATATGGCTTATAAAATAAAATCATAACAAAAAATTTGTCAATTTTTGGCAAAATTCACAATTTTAGAATAGTTTCGGACATTTTAAGTTCACAATTTTTCAAAAGAATTCGTATCTTACAATGCATTTACAAAAGCAATTTAAATATTCTTTAAAGTAGTGAGAAGCTTCGTTCATGGTACTGTCACATAGCTATAAAAAATTTCTTGATTATTGTGTGTGGTGTGATTCAGTATTTATTCTTTACATATATATTTCAACAAATCATGTTTTGTTAATAATGCATATGTACAATCTCGAGAATAAGCCTCTTTTTTTTATTTGAAAATTAAAATTAATTTAGAAAGCGGCTTTCTTATCAAAATTATGGTCAAACTTATATGTCTGAAAATTGTTGCTACAGTTTAGAAAAAAAATAAAAAAATCGTTAAAAATGTCATCTTGTTTTTTTGGAGCTATGAAAGTTTGAGTTGGAGAAGGAGTTCGTAATTTGTGATGTTGAAAATAAATTTACGCTTGAAAATTTAAATTGTTTAAATGGAGAAAACCAGCAAAACGAGAGAAAAAATAAAATTTATCGATAACGATCAAAATAATCTTTGAAATAAAAATTAAAAGAGAATCTTAAAAGCAATTTACGGAATAAATAACTACGAAGAATCAAATATGCAAATAATTTTAAAAGAAATGAAAATTTTAACACTCTTCGGAGACCCTTGTGGCGACCTGTAGCCACCCCTTACACTAATACCTTCCTGTCTATCTGAAAACCCGACTGGATGTGTTGAAGGAACTAATTGATCGAACGACATGATTCCAATTCAAACTGATTTATTGATTCTTATCAATATATTATGAATAGACACAACACAATACTAATAAGATAAATAAACTAGAGTAGAGTGCAGACGTGAGATATCAATACAAGCGGATAATAATACAGAATTTCAACTGAATCAAGGAAAGCTTAAACGCGCACAATTACAGCTACGCCTCACAATAATAATCTGATTTTCTTAATCAAAGTCACTAACCTTATATTTTACTGCTGCGGTTCCTTCGTGATGAACTTCAGGCGCTCTATTCAGCTGGATGAATTGATGAAGACACCACGGTCCGTAATAGTGAATTTCAATACTTTTAATCCGCTTCTCTTCGCGCACATCAAAACGTATCAAGCTCGCTTAACTTGTCAACAACTTCGTGTCGACTTCTCGATCTTTAATTCACTTGACTTCTCACTTCCTTTTACTTAGCTCCCTTCAACTCGCGAAAACCGAATTTATATAATATTTCTTATTTACATAAATCACGCTCGGCTCTCGATGAAGGTTGGTTGAAATAAATAATTTGAATTAAAGGTAAAAAAGAAGTTAGTGAAAAACCATATAGATCCGTCACACCCTTAATCAAAATTTAAAAAAGAACTTCAAATGAAATTTGAAATACTCCGGTCTTTCTCAGAAAGCTATTAATGCTTACTGTTAAAAAAAATATACTCACAAAATATCACTTAAACATGGTATATAACAATTTAAAAGAAGTGGAGCATTGTAGTAAGATTTCGAATTGTTTTAAAAATTATTCGAAACGCTTAAGAGCTTTAAGATAATTACTTGAAAGAAAGATCTACTGCTATATTTAGATTCATTTTAAATTATATCAATACTACAGTTACGCACCACACTAAATGAAGACCGTGCGATTCACACTAGATAAAATTGTTTTTAATTTCAGGGGAGTTACTAAACTAGAAGTCACTAACCCAAAAGACACGGTTCCGTAAAATAAGCTAAAAGCTTTCCATTTTTAAAAAACTGAAGTTAGAAATTTTCCAAAAAATCTACTTACCTACTTCATTATATAGAGAGATTCTTTTATAAGAATTTTCATAAAAATTCAGAATAACAATGTACTCGTTGCCCATAAAAAATCATCACACTTCAGAGTTCATAATAATGAAATTAATTTATAATTCACAAAAGAAGATTTGCATAGCAATTTAAATTAATGAGACAACATCCGCGCCTGTGAAAATTCCGCTCTTGGCTTTTTCGTTTTAATAAATTGAAATTCCTCGCTTCTGTGTTTAAGACTAATATTTATCGATCTCCTTTCGGTGTACCGTTTTATTGAAATTTCATTTCATTGTTGTGGAGCTGCTCAAACACTATTAATAAAGTGTATTTTCTCTATTTCATAGATTTTTATAGGTTTTAGAACTCTCTTTTCATTTCCTAGCCTCTTAAATTTTTAGCATATAAATAATGTGCCAAAAGTTCAACACATTCATTTCGTACTAAGCGATCCGAAAGACTTCATTTATTTTTTATTTTTCTCTTTGTGAAAATTATTTGAACAAAATAAAGACACATTCATATATTTTTTAAAATATGTAAAAACAAAATCTTGAAAGCATTTTATATACACATACTTACATCTTTTAAAATTAAGTAATGTGTGTGTATATTAATTCATTCATATATACACTCAAGAGCCAAAACATTATGACCGACCCTACATTTTGCAATGATCTCGCCTGGATGACGTAGAAGGCACGTGATCAGGTGGAAGTGGTATTTAACTGCTGCTGGACAGTCTGAAGAATCATTCTTTCACTTACTTCTGTGTGTGATGGGAAAGGTTGCGTATCTAAGCGACTTTGATAGAGGACAGATTGTAATGGCTAGAAGGCTCGGAACAAGTATTTCCGAAACTGCACGACTCGTGGGTTGTTCACGATCTACAGTTGTTAGTACTTATGCAAAGTGGATGAATGGCGGTAAAACCAGCAGTAGGTGATATGATGTTGGACGTCCACACACTATCAAAGAAAAGGGTTGTCGGAGACTGTCTCGCATGGTGAAGCAAAACCGGAGCCAGACAGTGGCTCAGCTGACAGCCCAATACAATGTAGGGCCAAGTAGAATAGTATCGGAGCACACTGTTCAGCGGACACTGTTGTATATGGGGCTACGCAGCAAACGTCCCACTCGTGTGCCCTTGCTGACCAAGCGTCATCGTCAACAGCGCCTGCGCTGGGCCGGGAACATCACGACTGGTCCATGGGTCAGTGGGAGAGAGTTGCCTGGTTAGATGAATCATGGTTTATCATTCATCACGCCGATGGCTGTGTCAGGATACCCGTCTTCCAGGCGAACAGTTGCTCTCCTCAATGTACAATAGATCATACACAGGCCGTGGTGGCTGTATTATGCTTTGGGGAACGTTCTATTGGACGTCTCTGGGACCCGTGGTTGTGGTAGAGCAGACCACGAATGCTACAGGGTATCTGAATATCATTGCTGACCAGTTGCACCCTTACATAACCTCTGTTTTTCCAGCTGGAAATGGAATGTTCCAACAGGACAACGGCCCGTGTCAAAAGGCTAAAATTGCGTTGGAGTGGTTCCAGGAACATGATGCTGAATTCTAGTTAATGTCCTGGCCGCCAAACTCACCGGATCTCAATCCGATAGAACGCATTTGGGATGTCATGGGACGGCAGTTCAGAGTTCAAAGACCACTAATTCGCAATATCTTGGATTTGCGTGACCGTTGCTTAAACATCTGGTACAATCTGTCCCGCCATATACCAAGGACTTGTGGCATCCATGCCAGGGCGGGTTGAAGCTGTGTTGCGCGCCAAAGGTGGGCCAACTCGTTATTGACAGGTGGTCATAATGTTTTGTGCTCTTGAGTGTATATATAGATATATATATACACTGGCGTAAGAAATTAAGAGAATTTGTAGACTTGATCGGTTATCTTTAGAACTACTGGTCCGATTTTAATGAAATTTATATGTACATACATTGATACAATACAAAACAAATAGCTATTCAACAATTGCAATGTACAGGCATGATTGTGTGGAACACTCGTTGGAGTTGAAAGGTATGAAACAACGGTTGCAGAATAAACAAAAGAAATGGGTTAATAGAGGGTATGACCCCCTCTTACAGCTATACAGGCCTCGCAGCGTGATGTCATACTTGAAGTAAGGTAGTTTATCAGTTCTTGTGGCAATTGGTTTCCCACGTTCAGTAACACTGTTTTCATTTGCTGGATGGTTCACGGAGGAGGTTTACGAGTTGCATTACCCTCCCAGAGCGTTCCAACATGTTCTACAGGGGTGAGGTCTGGAGACCTGGCTGGCCAATTTATACGGCGAATATCCTCACTCTCTAGAAATTCGTCGACCAGAAGAGCTCTATGTGGCCTTACGTTATCGTCCATTAAAATGAACTCATGGCCATGCACCCTGAAAAGGCAAACATAGGGCTCCAAGACTTCATCCCTATACCTCACACCAGTCACTGAACCTCTTTCATAGACATGGAGGTGTACGGTCATCCAACATGATGCCTGCCTAAGCCATTTAACCTCCTCTGCCATAATTGTCGATTTCGCGGACATTGGAAGGTAGGCAGTGGGTTTCTGGTTCTCTCCATATGAACTTACGGCGAGAATCGATATTTAGGCTTAAACGGGACTCATAGGTGAACAGAACGGTCGCTCACTGATCCATTCTCCAATTTCTATGCACCATGCTAAGCGGACTCTCCTGTTCGTAGACATGAGCGAGATGCAAACAGCAAGTCTTCTGGCAAACAACCATTTCTCATGAAGTCTTTTTGAATCAGTCACTCTTGATACACGGTTTCCTGAGGCTGCATACAAATAACGAGAGAGCTGAGAAGCTGTAACCTCTCTGTTACGCCTCTCTATAATCGACAAATGGTGATCTTCTCTGGCTATCGTGACTCTTGGACGACCTTGCTCAGACTTTCTCTCGATGGATCCAGTATCCTGGAACTGTTTCTATAAGTTACACACAACAATGTGTGTTAAATTGAACTCTCTACAAATCTGGATTTGACATTGGCCTGCTTCTAGCCTCCCCTCAATACGCTACCTCATTCCATCATCTAAGTGTTGGTGGTTATTAATTTTTACTGTTACAATATGAATTGAACCGATTGCTTCAAAATAACACCAATAAATTCGGGGAGGTGTGTTGTCAAACGTGGTACGCTCTTAACTTACAAGCGCTTATAAAGCCTGTTTTTTCTGCTGGTTCCGTCTACACACTCGTGTACGCTTACGTTTTTGCCGTACAAGATTTGCATTTTTTCTAGAAGCAATGATTTTTCCTTCGGTTCAGTTCTTTTCATGCAATTCGATAACTATGCAAATTATCTTAATTTATTTCATCAGTGTACATCAGTGTAAATGTGTATTATATTTTCATTATGTCACAGAATGTATTTGGTTTAGCTTCTTTTCAGTAAATTAAGAATTTTTAAAATAATTTTCGTTTTCGACTTTTCGATATGCTTGCGCCCTCCACCTAGAAATATCACGCCCCCCTGAGAGGGAGGCACCCCGCAGTTTGAGATAAAAAGCTTAATACTAGGGTACCCATAACAATAACCTAAATAGATTGCATAATCTTATATCCAGCTCAATGGGCATGTAACAACGAGTATTAGATAGATTTTTTTCACCTAAGGTAAACCGAAATCCCACACACCCAACATGGATTTTGATTCATTTATTGATTGCTAATTAACAATTAACATCACAGTTTGAAGTTACACTAGGCCTATTGGTGAGGGACCACGTAATTTTGATCCAAACTCATGTGATAAAGATGGCACCCGACCTGGCATATCATTTTCCAAACTTTCCCTACTCAAAATAAAAAAATTGAGGCAGATCTTTAGTGGCACCAAAGTACGAACAGGTACAATACATAACGACAGCATGCAAACACATAACCGGCCATTTGCAATTACCACCATTAAGCTATTGAAGACATAACAAGAATTTTTTTAACTAAACTGACATTCTACAAGTTTTAGGGTTTAAAATAAAATTTTCTATCCTCCTCTTCAAATTTGTCAATAAAAATTAATCTTACTTTTTGAAAATAACTAGGTGATTCAGGACAATGATGCAATCAAAATTTATACTGATGGTAGTAGAATATCTAACCAGGTCGGTAGTGGTATCTATATTGAAACGCTCCAGAAAAAATTGTCCCTGAAATATCGCAATACAGATTTCGGCTTTCTGCTCAGTTTTTAGAAGTGAACTAATAGCCTTTGATGCGGGGCTTGAGACATTCTATCTAAGAAGAATTACGATGATCTTTGGATTCTCTCGATAGCCGTAGTTCACTTCCTTTACTAATGGTTTATTGTTGGTGACAAAACCAGTGCCTACATCTTACACAAACTGAAACATATATAGCTGCTCCATGATATTCATTTTCAGTGGATCTCATCTCACATCGAACTTAAAGGCAATGAAATGGCGGGCAAACTAGCAAAGGAGGGCTGTAATCTTTCAACTCCCTCCACATTCGCCCTTACCTATCTGGAATTATACTCGTTACAAAAATCTCAAAATTTGGTGGGGTGGAGAGGGCCGACCACTCATCATTGGTATGCGAGTAATAGTCCCGGACTGGCCTTAACTCTCAAGTGTGACAGATGCTCCCAGACTACACTCTCTCTCGTCTTTCTAGTGGTCGCATCAAGCGTCTCTCATTCTCAGCGAACAAGAAGATCTTCATCTGTGCAAGGTGTCAAGATCAAGGCTTCTCCCGATCACATAATGCGTTGCATGGATCTCACAAGTAAAGATATCTACATGGATCCCCTTCTTGTGCTGGACTTTTTGAGAGTCAATGATGTAATTGACCTTGTCTGACTTCGTCAGACCCTGGAGGATTGGCAACATACATCGCTGACAAAATAAGAAAAGGTCAAGAATGCAAATATGATTAAACTCCCCTGGAGTCGTAATAGCGCGGATCTATCCAGAGATGATTCATAATTATGACATACAGTACATAACATAGGAAAGACGAGATACTCGTAGAGCAATAAATACACATAAATATTCACACACAAAAATTAAGTGCAAGAAAAATGGCAAATTTTGTATAGTAAAATTTCTAATAAATGCTAACAAGAGACTTATTTAAATCTTAGATCTTGAAAATTGAAAAATAAGAAAGTGTTGTCTAACGCATCAAGTATTTTTAATTCAAGTCTTACATATTTTTTAGGCTCTTATATATACTGTACGTCAGTTCTTAAATGATTTAATGCAAAAATATAATTCTTTTATAAATACTTTTTAGTTACTTTTATTCTTTGAGGAAAGATTAATTTAATTAATAAAGTATGCAATATTTTAACTCTTCTCACTTTCTGTCAACAAACATGTTGATGTGAGAGGATTTATTTGTTTTTCTTTCTCTCCTTTATTTCAAGAATTTCATAATGTTCATAATACACATTTTCTTCCCATAAAAAAATGAAATATCGAAGTTTAATTAAAAAATTTATTGATATTTACCCCAAATTGTTAATTATTCTTACAAACTTACGAGGAATAAAAGAAGAAAAAGCACGTACATGTGTAAAAATCAAGCAACTGTTTTATCTCAAAAAATAGTAGAAAAAAGATAACAGTATAAAATATAAAGAGAACGAGTAAGAGATAACAAAAAAGGAAGGCTATTTTTAAAAACCTACCGATAAAAACTTTAAATCGCAAAAAAAAAAAATTTAGAAACCGGATAGAATGAGTACAATCTGGTTATGACTTTTACAGATATAAGAAGATTTTTCAATTCCTACTATTAGCTGACTCTCTACCTATTTATTTATATGTATATTTATCTTGTTCCAATTTTCAATCGTTAATAAATACATTTTTAAAGCACTCAATTGACTGAAGTTTCATATACACGATTATTTTGGATGACAATACAGTAATTTAATTATAATTAATAAAAATTAATTGATTAAAACTAATTATTCAAAAAATTAACAAATACAGCCACGTTGGCATCATTTTTGGCGACTTGTGTCAAAACTCGAAAAGGTTTTTTTTCTCACATTTTAAAGCACTCATTGAGCTGAAATTTTCTATACGCTATTGTTTTGGGGTAACAACACGATAATTTTATTATAATTAATTCAAATTAATTGACTGAAATTAATTTCTTAAAGAATTATAAATACAGCCACATTGGCTTCATTTTTAGCGAATCAAAACTAAAAAAGATTTTTTTTCCTCACGTTTCAAAGCATTCAGTTGAACTGAAAATACGATTGTTTTGGATGACAATACGATACTTTAGTGATAATTAATAAAAATTAATTGCCACTTAATGTTGTGATTCTGTATGTACATATTTATATTAATTGTAACTATTTAATAAAAATAAACTAAAACATTATTTTTTTTCTTGTTGATCTAAGTAAGAATTGTCTTTAAAAAAAATTTTATACTACTTGTTTATATGGAAATCAAATTTTATTGATACACTGAAAGCCCCTTTAAGTGACCTTCGTTCAATAGGTTTTCGGTTTAGTAGAACACTAGTGAGCGACTCATTATGGCAAATAATATTGTGATGATCTTGTTCTTTTTATATCAAATTCTGCATTAAAATAATCTTTTCAGTTTTAAAATAGGTATACACACTTTTGGAATGTGACTGTGTTGGGTTAATTGAAGGTATTGAATTTCTATAATGTGTGTTCAAAATATTTGTTGAAGGTTAAGCGATATTCCACAAATCATAAAAGAACAACTAAACTTTAATATTGAGAGAACATCTTATTTTGAAATACGGCGTTCTACAGAAGGATAAGCAGTATGGAATAACACTATAGTGTTGCGAAATGACAACAAAGAAATTATCAGTTTAATCAGTTTGCTTCCCTTCATGTAGCCACACTCCGATCTCAAGAATGATATTTTAATTTAACAGTACAACTGTGTAACGTGTCTATTCGCGTACCTACTAACCCTCTTGGGGAAACTCTTTCTTTAAGTGTTATTCTATTGAAAACTTTCTCCCGAAGAAGATGTGACGTATGCCAATCAAGGCTTACATTTAAACATTAACTTTAAGGTTCGACTGAGAGAGGGGTTAGAAGCTAAATGATAGCAATGAGTGATTAACGTAAAGTAATAGAAGCTAGGCGAAAGTGTTCCGTTGATTATTTGCTTAATATTTAAGATTGACGATTTGTCAATTAGATATTTAAATTGGATTAGCGCCGGCTTGAAGTAGATCAACTTAGACGTATCTTAGATTTTTGGAATGTGTATAGCTAAGACATTCCTAAAGTAAGTTATTAAATTTATGATTAAATACTATTTATATCGTCTTCCCCGCTTTTGGCTCCCATAATTAGTTTAAGGTGTATTTCCTAATCTTGGATTGTTCAGGTTTGTTAGGTTGTTGAGACTTGTGAATAAATTGTGTTTATTTTCATTCTGTGTGTGGCTAACCTTCCTTCTAAATCTCTTATACCTATGGATTAGACAGTCTTTTTCCATAACTGTTTATGAAGAGTGTAATTTGAAAAGTTAAAAAATCCTTGGTGAGCGGGGCAGAAAATGAAAAAAATAGTTTTTAAAAATAATGTTTTAGCATATTTTGGGGAAAGAAAATAATAGCGTTTCCAAAAACAATGGAATATAAGTCAAACGCTCTAGATTTATTGTTTATTCAAGTCAACCTTCTAAGATACACGAGGCCTGTTGGCGATGAGCCTCATAATTTTGAATCGTGATCAAATGAAAGGGACGACACCTTAACTAAAACATTCTGCAAATCTCCACACGATGTCAACATGGCCTCTATAAGCTTAATATGCATCCTGCCCTCAAAACGACGAGTTTTTACTATTACCAGGACTCGGTCTAAATAAAAGCTGACCATGACCACATGGCTACTTAATTAAGGAGTAAAATAAACATTGCTCTAGAACTGCAATCCTGTAAGTAATCTGGAACCCCAATTTATGTACGGTTGAGAAAATAAAACGATGTCTCTATAAGCACTGGTACCTATTTCTCTTAACTTCTATTCTCCGTTGAATGATGGGCTGAGGATTAATTTCATTTAACATGGAACAACCTCCATTATTCGCGAAACGAGGCTCTGGTTTAATCAGTTCTTGGTCAATTGCTGGACTTAATATATCATTGTCTACAGATCTCTCGTTTACGGCAGACTTTTTGAACCATTGAAGGAATTGATGTTACAAATGTCGCATTTTGGCATTTGGAAAGTGAGGAGAGCCAAAACGGACAAGAAAATTACTAATTTTCAACAAATGTTTCTAGTTCTATTATTAAGTCTTTCCTTTTTAACACGCTTTTATAAGTTTCACTTGCATGTAACGGAATCTTAGAACTCGATTTTTACCTACTTAAAAAGATCGGATTCATTCGAAATTTCGCACACTTATCAAGGACCGATGACAATACAATAATTTCATAATTTTGTTCCATTGTCCTTTTCAGGATCGTCAGGAATAAGGATAATCAGATTTGGCGACAATTCCATATATCTTTTCCAGATTTGGTGACTTATTTTTCTCCTGTTTTCAATTCAATCAATCCAAAATTAATTATCGAATTCAATCAATAATATGATAAATATTTTTATTCAACTCCTTCTTTTGAATGAATTAAGGTATCCGACTACCCTAAAACTGTGAATTTTGCCAAAAATTGACAATTTTTTTTTTTATGATTTTATTTTAAAGGCCATCTTATAAGCTTTATAAAAATACAAGTTTATCATTTTCCGTTTACTAGAACAAAAACTACAAGTATTTTAGTAAAAGCAGATGCCATTACTTTAAGCAAGATGTCATACTTTAAAACGCCTTTTTTCTCGAAATGTGTTTTTTCGAAAAGGCTCAAACGGGGACAGCGATTGCTGAAAAAGTTTGGATCATAATTAAATGAAATTTTTTTTGTAAGTTCTGTATAATAGTAGAATTCTTTCAACCACTCTTTTTAAGCATTTTCATATAGTAACCGAGATATAAAGTGCTCTAGTTTTTGTAAAAAAGAAAATATCTCTTATCCTGAGGGTCATTTCAAAATTGAATAATATAGCAACACATTAGAGACTGAAAGAAATTGAAAAGTTTGTTCACAAACCTTTGGTGCAGAATGGGCCGCGTCTATGCTATTTTTTGTCAATTTTGACCTATTTTTTCCCATTTTAGTAATAATAGTTTCTTTTTCTCTTCTTAATTTTTGCACATTTTTATTAAAATGCACTAAACAAATCTAAAAATAACAGAAAAATCCCCGTATCTCCTTTTTTTAAAAAGAAAAGTTGTTGCAACCTTAAGTATCTACATGTTCGGAACTGTGATTTTGAAAAATGGTATAAATGAACAATTTTCTTGATATTTAGTGACGTGTGAATTATAATATACATATGAAATTGTTTTAAGAATATTATTGCAAGAAAAAGTTATCCAAATGCAATTTTTTTCTCAAAGGATGATGACAGAATAACATATTTTAAACATTCTTCTTTTATGAAAGAGGATTATGTAATAATAATGTGTTGCCTATAATATATAGCTGAAACTTCTCTTTAAAGCCTGAACCAGAATTTTTTTTAAAAAATTCACATTTTTTTTTCAGAGTAGTAATCAATTAAAATAAGAACCGGTATTTTTTGTCAAAATTTATCTTCATATTCTCTCTCTCTTATATATTTCAAAATTCTTAGTCCAGGATCCGTACAGTAGTCTTGGATATATACAGGCAAAATATTATTATTATAAGAATCAATTTCCATAAAAAGGAGAATGTTTTTTTTTTTTAATATGTAATTTTTTTCCATTTTTTGCCAAAAAATTGCATTTAAACACAAAAATTGTACTTGAAACTTAGAACCTTTTATAAGCTCATTACTGTTATAATGAGAAAAATTCCGCCTCCAGTTCATCTTACATTGATTCGAGTTTCAGTTGACAAATGACAACACATACTAAATGATAAATATCGCTTTTACTTAATTTCCGAATGCACTGTCTTATTGTCTTTTAACTCTATTATTCTAAAGCAAAAGGTTGCGCGCCATTTTAAGCTTTTCCAACAAACAAAAGAATATGAAAGGGCAAAAAATGTTACTTATAGGCTTATTATGAAATTTTTACGCAAATGGCACATATTTTATGCAAGTCTAAGCAGTGAAAATTTTTATATAATATAATAAATAAGACAAAAGTACGAACTTAAGTTTAATTTTGTTAAAATTTTCATTTCAATTTCAATCAATTAGGTTAGGTATAAAATAAAAAAATGAGTACCCAGAAAAATTTAATTCTAAATAATTATTAAACAGTCAGTACTTTCTAAGTGTTTTTTTTTTCGTAGATTTTTTACTGAGTCATCTACATTAGGATCAGTACTCGAAGATGCTAACAGAATTGGATTGTTCTAGGAGGGCATCAGTTTCCCTTTTTTCTCCAAAATTGAGACAAAAAAAGCCAAAGTGTGTTCACATAAGAAGATATAAGATCAATCAGGATTGGAAAAGAACAATATTTTCCTTGTAATCTTAAATTCCAATTATTTAAATGTCTTGTAGTATAAGGGGGGGGGGGGAGAAAACCTAAATCTCAAAGCTTATCTTCATTCTTGAGAAGCAAGAATTAGAACTAGGCAGTTCATTATTTTTTTTCAGACACTTTAAAACACACACGCACACTCCCTCAAATTCCAGAAACGGAAAAATTCGGAAAACCAACGTACACAACAATGAAGAAGCGTTGTCTACATTATAATTTTCTATTGTTACTTAATTAAGTGTATTTAAAATAGATTTTGGTGTTTTATTTTGTCTGACACCACCTTTCAATGAATAAGTAAAATAAAAATAAGTATTTATTATTATCTTTTGAAATTTTTTAATACTTCAATAAGTTTTCGTGTGCCACTCTTACAACTCTGTCGTGCCACACTGTGGCCACGCGTGCCGCGGGTTGGCCACCCCGGTTCTAAAGTATTGGGAAGTTAGATCGGACTAAAGGCCTTGTGGCAAAATGTCTGGCATCTGCATAAAAAAATAAATTCCTTGGTTGGTTTAAAATTCCATAGTCATCTTTTTTTAATTAATCACTATTTTTATTCATTAAATTTCGAATAGTACGTGAGCGACGAAATCTGTTTGTGTGGTCATATTTAATATACATAGAAATTTAATTAGAAGAAAACTAGTTATATCAATAGATTTCTTTGAAACAGATGTAAGTATTTGATTCAATTAAAAAGAATTTAAATTATCAATTTTAATGGAATTATTTATCTATATCTTGATATTAATTTCAGACAGTAATATATTACTTATTCCTTTGCAATCTCTTGAATCGAATAAAATTTTAATTTTAAAAAATCATAATTCTGCAGTATTTGCACATAAATATTTTAATTTGACAATCTTGCTTGTCTCATACTTCTCGATTCATACTCGTATATATTGACAACAAGTACATAGATTTATATCTAATGGTAGGCTAATAAAACTTGAATCTAATGACTTTTTGATGTGTAACATCTTTACTCTCAGTTGCTGGATATTTGTTGGAATGATTTAGTGAAAAGGTACGGAAATGCGTAACAGGAATTTGAGGAAGCGTCCGCTGTTTGATTTGACCAATCAGCGCGCTTGGTGGTGTCTCTTCGCTACCCTCGTCTCGGGGTCCAACTCTAGTAGCAATTAAGCCACCAGCCTTCCGCACATACCAGCAAGTTTTATTAGACTTCATCCAGAATAAACTTGCGATTCTTACGCTCAAATGTCAAAGCCTCAGGGCTCGTTGTGCGTGAAATCTGAGGATATATTTATATATGTGTAAACTTTATATTTATCATTATATTTCCTTTTTTAGCGTCTCACAAAGTTTATCATTCTTAAAAAAATACGACTTGAATAAATATTTAAGTGCATATCATTTTCATACTTTGATGTTAATTCCTGTTGCTGTCAATATAATATTTTTAATTGCGATTAACAAAGATTTCTCTATTAAAAAAACTAACTAATTGAGTAAAGGCATTTTTGATTTTCTCTAAGATTTTAATTTTTAATCATGCGCTCTTGATGGTGTCTCTTCGCTACCCTCGTATCGGGGTCCAACTCTAGTAGCAATTGAGCCGTCAGCCTTCCGCACATACCAGCAAGTCTTATTAGACTGCATCCAGAATAAACTTGCGATTCTTACGCTCAAATGTCAAAGTCTCAGGGCTCGTTGTGTTTGAAAATGGACAAACAGTCATTTTGGTGGCCGCATACATTTCTCCGAATCAAACAGTTAAAAAAATTAAAGATTTCCTGGATTTTGTACTTTTACCGTATACCGAAGGTGGTTCTGCTCTTTTTTTTAAAAAAACTATCACTTGCTTCCCATGATTTTGGGTGGTGATTTTAACGTTAACTTCAGTTTGCCAGAAGCTCAGCCGCTCATAACTTTTCTGAAAGATGAACTCAAGCTCGAAATGAACACAGATCGAAATGTTTCGACAACTAAGAGTGGTACTGTTATTGACGCTGTTTTTCAACGATTTTTAAATACTTTGAAATCCCAAGTATATGTGTCATATTTTAGTTTTCAT
>BMAO01025252.1:0-97500 GCA_019973975.1 Trichonephila clavata
AGAATCATGTCGGCTGCAGACATTCATCGCCAGATAACAAAAGTTTATGGCAATGAAGCAATGAGTGACAGCAAAGTTCGAAAATGGGTCAGGAAGTTTAAAGATGAGAGCCTCACACCTTTCAAACGACTTGGGATTTTATAGAATCTTTTGGCTGAGAGGTTTTGGACCATGCACCATACAGCCCAGATCTTACTCCCAGTGATTTCCGACTTTTCCGGTACCTGAAACACAGTCTTGGCTGAAAGAGCTTCAGTGACAACGAAGAAGTAAAATCTGCCGTGAACTCTTGGCGGTCCAACCAGGCGGCAGACTTCTTTGAAGAGGGCTTTCAAAACTTAGTTCTAAGGTATGACAAGTGTATTAATAAACTCGGCAATTATGTTGAAAAATAGGCAAAAGTATGTGCAATCTTAAAATAAAGGTTTTTTGAAACAAAATATTGTCGTTATTTTTTTAATAAAACAAACGGACCTTACATAAAAAACAACCCTCGTATTTTTTCCTCCAATATCCTTTAACACGAAATCCTTTTAATAATAAAAAAAAAAAATTCAGTCCCCTTAGTTTTACGTTAAGTGATTTTCACTGCATTTGATTAATTAGGTACTTTGTACAGACATGAGTTATTCACGTATGTCACAGGAATATTCTTCGAGAAAATTAAAAGCATTAAAAAATGGCATTATATATATATATATATATTATATATATATATATATATATATACACACACACACACACACACAAAATAAATGGGAAAGTTGTGAAACTTTTTTCCATCAGTGTTTCACTATCTAATATGAAACTGTCCTCGTATTGTTTCATAGTTGAGCATTATAATCAGTCAATCCATTTACCTACATGAAATTGAGATGTGAATGCACACACGCAAGCGACATTTTTCCTATCCGATACAAATATTTCAGAAATTTCTACAGTTCTAATGTAATTCAAAATATTATGGATTAATGCAAGCTGTTGTGAATTATGGACCGGGTGGTTTGAGTTGGTGGAGCGTGGTTGACACCACCCTCCGACCCCACGTGGTCTATCTCGATAGAAAATGATATGTAACGGATTCTGTTTCAGTTGAATCCTGAACTTGGCTTCGGCATAACAAATTGTGCTTTTGTTTATTCGTAATTCTTGGCTTCGGCGTACCAGGTGCCGTTGTTTAGTAGGATTTTTAACTTGAATTTTAGAATTATTCTCTTTATTATTTCAGTCTAATTAGTGTAACTTGATTTAATTTGTTAAAGATTGTTAAGTTTATTGTTGAAAGTTACTGTTACCAATAAATCCAGGAAGAGTCAAGTTCTAGGACTCCAGAATATTATTATTATTTTATAACACCACACACACGCGCTAGTATTCACCACACAAGTGATGGAAACTAATATTAATCGTAAATATAATTTTAACATTAAACGATCAACAGAAAATTTGTATACTTATATAAAATTCATAATATTCTATATTTATATAAAGCAAGTTTATCAGTTTGTTGAATAATTAAAAGTGAGTGTTTATTAACACTGGGCCTTAAAGTTAGACTGCGGTTTTTGGCAGAATACCCAGGGAAACCGAACTCACCCGAAAAGGGTATAGTGATGGACCTTATAATTAAGAAACATGTCCAAGTGACACGGACGATACCCAAGCTGACCCTACTCTCAAACATGCCGAAATTAGGACTTTGAGCCAAAATAGATTTAACCCTCAAAAAACAGTCTTCAGTGGCAACAAGACTCGAACCCACAACTCGACAACCCATGTTACAATTTAAGGATCATAACCACTTGGCTATTGCGGTTACTCAATGATTAAAAGAGTGTTTTGAAAAGGGATGTTCACAAAGGATTTCAAGATGATAATTTACATAAGTGCAAAAATGATATGGATATAAAAAGTAATGTGGATAATATATATACACAGTAGAACGTCGTTTATACGAACGTTTATCGTCTGGAGTGTCAAATATCCGAACCAAAACCCGAATACGTTTTCGAACAGTGCAATGCTCCACATTTGTTTCCTGTGAGGGCAAAAGTGACGGGAAAACCCAAGGTGAGGGATATTTGGGGAATTTTAAATGTGTGATTTAGTAAACATCTGCGCGGAATATTAGGTCAGTTGGTTTCCAAGTGAGGGGTGTATGCGTGCTCCTTTGTTGAGTTTTGTTGATGTAGAGACCTGGATGGCATGCGACGCAGAAGACCGTGGATTTCAAATGATAAATAATGACGAGATAGTGACTTCCGTGCTAGAAGAATCCGATCCTGTCGACGATGAAATGGATGAAGATGAGGACAACACACGCACACACAACAGCAACAACGAAAGTAGGAAGGGTCCATCAAATGCTGACGCGTTTTCTGAGTTACAGGCAGCTATGGAGTGGTACGAACAATAACCAGAGGGCTGTCCTACTCAACTACTACTGCTGAAGAGAATCAGAGACCTTGCAGTGAAAAATCGAAGGTGTACAATGGTACAGCGAAAAATAAGTGATCATTTTCCACAATCAAGGTAAAATTGCGACATTTTGCACCTATTTTGCTTTTTCTTCAAGCACGTTTCCCTCATGGGATGATTTTCAATATTTGTATAGTGTCCAGTATCATATACTGCATGGATCACATCCGGTTTTCGGTTATCCGAAGGGTGTCCGGTCCTAATTGATTCGAATAAACGATGTTCTACTAATTTAATTTGAAATTATTCTGACAAACTATGTTCAAACGAGAAAGCTCTATAGAAATTCAAGAAATAAAACTAAATAATGTTGAATAACGTTATGAACAAAGTAAAATTTCAAAATCCTTCTTTGAATAGAATATAAATTCAAAATGTCATATGAGCGACTACTTTTTCCCATCAAGTTTATAATATGTGCCTTTCCTATGTTTGAAAAATAAGATTTAATCTCACGTTTTCCTCATATTACTCTTCATATGACATGATCTATGAAGGCGGAACTCTGTGATCCTCATAATTTAAATGAGTTTTTTAAAAAGATTTCCGAGTAAAAAAGAACAAAAGGATAATATCTCTTATTTATTCAGAAAAGCCTCTTAATTTATTTCCCTAGATGATTAAATTTTTTTGTCTTAGATCTTTTGTAACATCTAAGGAACTAAAAAAAACAAGATTATAAATATATACTTACGTACTTTTTTTCTTAATATCTCTTAAATTACACTTATGTAAATTAAAATACGTTGCAAAACACTTACATGACTATCTAACCCCAAATTTTCTTAATCAGGTTTCGCACAACAATGATGCATAAATTACCCTAAAAAATTTGACAAAAACTTATATATGATTGAGAAATAACATTAAATGTAAGGCTCTTTATTATTTGAAAATCTCAATAATTTCATTTAAAACTATGATCTCTTTAGAGCCACTGTTCATCAAGACGTTCATTGAAAGAATTAAAAAAAAAGTTAAAAAGTCAGTTTCATGCAATTAATCAGAAATAATATTCTTAAAGTATGCTTATAAAGTATCTCAAAACTTACTAAGGAGAGCATTATTAAAAGACTAAGAAAATAAATGACAAAAAAAAAAATCTGATCAGAAAAGAACAATTAAGGACCTAAGAATAACACAACTATATGCAATAGGAAATGTGTAAAGTAGTATATAAAAAATTATGAATTTTTTTAAAATAGGAGAGTTTGAAAAATGGTTTAAATAAATAAGAAATATTGCGATCCATTCGTTAAAAGATCAATCATCTGTAAAAATTTAGAGTAAAAATTCTTCCAGCCATCTCTCACTTTCTATTTTTCATTCTTTTTCAGCCTTCTCTCGTTCTCATTCTTTTTTTCTTTCTATTATTGAATAATTACTGCAGATTCAATCATATTCAACATCCATAGTTTGAGTTGAAAAGTAAGGAAAATAACTGTGAAAAATGCGAGTTGAAGTACATTTGACTGTTGTTCGAAATTACGAATTCTTTACCCATTATATTGCTGCGAAGCTCAATGATACGTTAATATTAAAAAGAATAACAAAAATTAGCTTCCATCAACGACCAAAAAATATACGAGAAAAAATTTAAGGAAACAATGAGAATATTTGCATTTAAAATTCCACGCATTGAAAAAAAAATTATGATAAAAATTTCGTTTTCTTTAGATGCACATTAGACTTATTCAACTCTTTGAGGCTCTAAAACATCTCCCACCCCCTTCTTTGTTTCTTAAATGTTATTCTTTTATTAGTTTATATTTAACTTTTTAATTTTACTCATGTGGTTTTTGATTAAAGAAACTTATATTTTGGTCTCACTTGAATATTTTTTAGACCTCAAAACTAATCGAAAACCGTTAAGCGAAATTGCTGGCGTTTAAAGGAAATTGGAATTTTCTTTTGATTCGATCTATTAGAAATTACAATTTTTCCCTCATTTATTATTTGGCAAAATCATTAAGTATTTTACAGTAAATCTGTATACAAATTAATTATTCTATATTCATTAATTGTATAATAGGAGATGACATGTATTAATTTATGCTAATTAAATAATTAATATTTAATATTCCGTCTTACATTTATATTGTTAATTGTATTCATATATATTTATGATAAAAGGTGAGCTATAGGGCAAAAATTAGTCAAAATAATTTCCCTTACAATTGAGACCTCAATCACGTCTTTGCAGTAAATAATTTTGGCCGTTTTATGACATTGAAAAGTAAGAAAAAAAATTCTCTTTTTCTGCAAAAATTTTCATAAGTCGGTCGTTTTTGAAAAGGTGTCTGTGTAAAATTCCTTTTCCTTTGAACACTAATGATTAAGAAAGAGATTTTTTTTTATTATTAGATTCATATCTAGACTTTTAAAAATCTGGTTAGCTTTACTTATAAAGATATTAATAAACTTTTAGCTATAATAAATAACAATAACAATTTTCTTAATTATACATTTACCGAACTAAATTTTTCTTCAGAAATGTCATACGAAGATAACCTTCTTACAATTGAAAATGATGTGAATTTGTTGAAAACTTTTATTATGCTTAAAGTAAAGAGATATTCGGCACTTTATTGCGAAGATATCCATTAAATCTTCGACTATTTTTCATAATTTTAGAAGCATAACTATTTTTGTAAATTCCTATGCCCTAGTTTAAATATTACATATTGAACAAACAAAAAAGTTTTACGTATATTTAACTGAACCATTGAATCAGAACCAACAACAAGATTTGCTCTATAATTTAGATAATAAACTGAAATAACTAAAACTGTAAACAAACCTTTATGGGCTGATTTTTATTATTATTACATGAATTGAAACTTTTCGAAATACAATCTTGGACTTCGAAAAAAAATCCAGCATATCCACAAGCAGTACTTTATACTTCATCACCAAATCAATAAATATACAATTATTTTGAAAAAAGTTGCAAAAAATTTTTGACTGTGACACAGAAAATTCATACAAAATTGAAAGAAAAAGACATCTTTCCAGTTCCACATTGTGCAACCACGGCACGCCACCTGAACTAAAATAGAAACCTAGTGACACAAAGTATGTCACGCGGACCACATAATCCCTTTAGTTGATAAGCGCATAACAATTCTAAAACGTGTCGAAAGCCGCAGACGATATTTCAAAAGACAGGAACAACGCAGGGAACGATGACCCCTTCCTGTAATGATGGAACGAGGGGAAAGTCAACAGGTAGCAGGATAATATCGTTCCAAAATCAGAAAGCCGTGCCCACATCTGGACGTTGTCCATACTTCACCTGTTTCCACCCTAAAAACGCGCCTAATCCGAGCAATGTATGGTGTTTACTTTTTTCCAAAATATTCTATGGCGATTTTCTTTCTTTCTTTTTTTTTTCAATTTCACAAGTGGTTTCTGCTGTGTTTATATTGCATAGGATTAATTCGATGTGAAAAGAAGTGATTGTGCTAGTTAGAAACCTTGACACATTTCGGAGTGTTTCACTTATTTCGGGTTAAATAAATCATTAATTTGCGAGTAATAATGATTTTGCTAATTATTGACGTTTGCAAAAGCATTTTTCCTTTTCTTTTTTTAACCTTTGAAGAGTGTTTATTTCTGGATTATTTTTTCTAATGCAATGATTTAAAAATAGTGGCATTTAATTTGTTTATAAGGCAAAACAGATAAAAGGCATTTAATCAACAAAATAAAAAACAAATTCTCAACGAAATTGTTTATATTTTACACTAAAAATTAAAAAGAAATAAAACGAATTTTTTTAGAGAGAGGTGAATACTTCTGATGGATAGGGTGCACAGTTGTCAACTGAATCATCTCATCTCGCTTTTAAATAAATCTTCGTAATGAACACTTATTTAAGTTTCCTTAAAATTATTTTTGTATCGGCTGTACCTAAGAATTCATGGTCGCTAAGACGAATTTGGTGTTATTTCTGCTGATTAATAGGTTAGAGTCCTTATAACACTTAAGATGCACTGTGTAGAGAGAATGATGCCAATTTAATCTGACGAATCTCCAAGTCCTCACGTTGTCATGTGGTGAAAGGTTGGAGAGGGCAGTGCTAGCTAGGTTTGTCCTCTCTCCTAGACTGCGCTTCAAAATTAAGAGGTACATCGCCTATTGTTCTCATGTATTCCTTCGAAAAGGATTTAAATAAAAAAATACATTAATAAAATTGAATGCATTTTGCTATTTATGCCTTATTAATACTTTGAAACTATGTTTTCTGCCAATCACAGAAGAACTAGGGGTGAAGGATCTCTTACATTCGAACAAAGAACAGTTTATAAAGATGGCATTTGAGATTATATTCGATCCTTCAAATTTACTACCATAATTCACATAAAATAATCAACAATAATAATATATGGATTTCCACATGTTCTCATCAGTAGGAAGATAAAAGTCAATGACTTGAGATTTAAAAAAATTGTGATGATGCATTATCAACATTTATTACGACTCCTCACTATCACACAGAAGAACAAAAACACAGGATGTCGATATTTTACGTATCCTGAACCAAAGAAAAAAATGACTCAACAACATCACATACACGTGCACGTGTGTATATAATTGCTATATATAATTGATATATATATATATATATATATAATCCATAAAAATATATACAAAATAGTTATAAAATCTAAATTAACTAGTCAAGATGGTAAGAAATATTAGCCACAGTAGTACTATAGCAAACTCCTGGACTTAGAACTTATAGGTTTAAACAAAGGTTTGCGGCTAGCCAGCCTTCACCTGTATTTGCCAATACTCTGAGCCATCTTGTTTACCTAGTAATTGTGGCTAGAGGCTGCATGGCCTACACCACAGGAATCAAACTGTGAGTTCGATATATACATTGCAATAAATTCTGTATGTTTTATATATAAGCATCTAAGACAACACCATCTGTGAACTAAAAAATACATTGTCGAAGAAGCCTTTCACATACATTGTACCTCACAAGTCGTTTTATGTCCAAATGAGAAAATTTAACATTAACAATTATTTCATTATTTATATATATATATATATATAATATCTTGGTTAAAACCAAGACTCACAAACTCACAGTTTGATTCCTCTGGTGTAGGCCATGCAGCCTCTAACTACAACTACTAGGTTAGCAAGACTTAAAATATTAATGAAGTAATTTAATTTACAAGTCGTTTTGGCCATTCTGATCTGCATTAACAAGGCATGTAAACGAAGTTGGTAGAACCATTAGGTGTTTACGTGACAGAAATGTGTTAGAAATTTGTATGATGATCGTTGCGTGACTCTTTCAACCAACTAACCCATCTACAAGAGATGGATTCTGTATTAATAATAAATCGATAAAAATGTTATTTTTTATTAACGGGATGATCAGACGCTTTAGTTTTACCTGAGGTTGGAAACCGCTATTTATTTGTAAACACCAATCATGTTGACTTACTCAGCTGCATTTATGCGGTTAATGAACTTTTAATTACATACTGCTAAGATTTGATGTTACTTCTTTGGAAAATACAAGCATTAATCGAATAGTATCGATAAATAAGACAATTAGTGGCGCCAACCTCAATAAATTTAATGGATGAGACGGAAGACGTTTATTCTTTATGATACATAACTACACAAGTATTCAGCTTTCTTATAGTACCCATATGATATTCAATGTTACAATGCATTTAAAAAAAAGTACAAAAATTTTAATTGTGATTTTTTTATTTTTATTTTTTAAAGATTTAAAATCATATTATGTATTTTATTTCATGCTTTTTATTCTGAAAGTACTTTATAGGGCAAAAAGTATAAATAGAATTAGTATATATAATGAAAAAATTTTGTTCTATTTCTAGATTTAATTTCTTTTCCTCATTATCTTTAACTTTTTATTCGACTCATCAGTTTTACTTTCAGAGAGTCACCAAAAAAATCTATTAAACAATCCATCTTTTTCAAATGCAATGGTGGAATGTACACCCCAGCCAACCCCCACCGTTGGAGGGGGGGGGGGGGTTCTAAAGGGGCCCAAAGCCTGACTGACACCAAGTATGTATGGTCTTACAATCCTTAGTAAGATCCGGTTTGGGGCCCAAAACCTTACTTTGCAGGGGGCCTTAATATTCTCCGTTACGCCACTGTTCAAATATTTGGTATAAATTTCAGTGGTGTTGATCGTATCAATAGCATTTAGCAATTATATCACTTTAAAATTAAAAATCTTTTTTAACAAAAAAAAGCCTTTTTTTAGTTAATAAGTTTACAAAAAATAAAACCCTTCCCCTTAAATTCCACTCCTTACTAGTTCAGAAAATGTCAACTTTACTTATTTATTGTAGTCATTACACATAGGAAGATACACATGGTTTGTTATCGATATGTTTAATTTAGAGTTCTCAATATTATTGTTAGTTTTTTTCCCAGAAATTTGAATTTACAATATATAATAGATCCCTAGTCTAATATACCTATTTACTTCGTTCTTAAGTGACATAAGTTAGTATTATTGTTTGTATACATGTAACAATTTCATTTAAAGGTAATTTTAAAATTATAATTATTAAAAGTTCTAATATACTTTGTAAGGAATTAGTATTCCTTCTTCCCTCTAAACTGGCTAGATGTGTAGGAGGAACTAAATGATTTGATGACATGATGAACTCAAATTATTTATTTATCTCTATATTTAACACATACACAAATCACGCTCTTATTAAGATAAATTTGATCACAACTAGAGTGCGAAAGTGAGACAAGATAGTGTGGGGACAAAATCTATGATCATGAGAATCTATCCTTACGATAACTTATACAAAGCTTGATTTAAGAAGCTTGTCAATGATTTAACTCTCTAACCTCTATTTAAACTAAATCTACAGTATCTGAATTACTGTAAGCCTTTCAACTATTCGGCGTAGCCTTGAACACTAATAGTTGATTTCAGCACTTCTTAGAGATTCAACTTCACGCGTCGTACACTGTTTACGTACTACTGCCGGATTGCTAGCTTCTCATTAATTCACTTCACATCCGAGCTATCCTCACTTCACTAATCTTCAATTCTCACTTCACTAATCTGATAAAACTCGCGAATACAGAATTTATATTTTTAACTTAATTTACATAATCACGTTTTCTTGTCTTCGGTGAAAGTTGGTTGAAAGAATGCTTGGCCTAAAGGAATCTCCATGGAGTTAGTGAGAGGACGCGTACAGATCCGTCACAACTTTTATATCTTAATTATGAATACCATTTTTTTAAGCACTAGTTTCATTTCGTTTCCCACGTTGAGAAATTTTATAAAGTTTTTTGAAAGATTTTCTATTAGTTTCTAGAAAAAGAGTATCTCTCTAAAACTTACACAGGATCTACTCTGTGACTGCTTCGCCTCAAGCTTTTCCCTAACACTATCTACGAAATTTTTGAAAATGACTACCATTTCCATTCATTTTATCATGCGATTATAAATCTCTATTATTTTCCCATTCTAATTCCCTAACTGAGAGAAGGTGAGGATTCTTCTGCCTCTTTTCTCGAACTTATCTTGCAGAGAATCGACCACTCTCCTCATGTTTGAAACATGCAAATTAACTCGTTTTCTACTCGGCGATTTCCTTCGGCATGTCTACTTATATATAAGACTATAAGGGATATAATAAGGCTTAATTATAACAGAAATTATCTGTGCTACAGGTAGGAATTTTCATGAAAAACGAATTGAAAGAAAATAATTATCCGAAGAGAGAGAGAGGATTGATAAATATAACAAACTCTCATATTCAACTTTTTTTTTTTAAATAAAAATTTGACGCGGGATTTATTGTTTTATCTTTTTCTTAAATTAAAATGTTTCTAAAAACATAATACTGTCGTATCCTATCTATGACATCATCAGAATAATTTCATGCAATGACGAGACGGCTTTGCTTTCCAAAAATGGTCCCACTGTCAATTTTCGATTGGCTCTCTGGTAATTAGAATCATCAAGGACATATTTGTGAAGGTCATGTTTGAGAAACATCGATGATGTTTAATCTGGGATTTCACCAAGGTTGTTAATGTCAAACGCGCCCACATTAAAGACATTTTTTTTTAAATTTCCATTTTCGTAAAAGGTACTGAATAAAAAAAATATTCATTTTATAACATTTTGAATCAAGGAGAGCGTTAAGAGATAAGCTTCGTAAAAAATTCGAAATTTGGTTAATTATTCAAAAAAAAAATCTCCGATAAAGTATTTAATTTTTAGAACAACCTATATTTTAAAGATATTTAAAACAAAACCGTTGAGTGACTGCGGCAGTTTAGTGGTCAAGGTAACGGGTTCGTTATGGGCGTGTCATGAGTTCGAGACTTTCTCCGCTGAAGACCCGCCGTGTAAGGGGGCGATGCACGTTAAATCTGTCGAAGCTCAAACATCCTTCCGTTCGTGTGGTGTGGGAGTTTAGAGAGGAAGGTGCTGCTCAGATGTTATCCTCATCACTTCACCATGATTCAAAATTATGACGTTCGTCGCCAAAAGCCCTCGAGTAGCTGAATAGTACGATGGTAATATTCATTCACTCAAACATAACCGTAGAAAAAACGTTTATAATGATTCTTAAGGTTAGGGCCACGATATTTTAAAGATTTCCACAAGTTTAAGACCTTTTTATTCAACAAGTTTCGCAAATATAAGTTACAAATTTCGGGCAAAAGCAAACATTGTGGTGAACTGTTGGTGGACGAATTTATAACTTTGATACATTGTCAAGGGACAAGCTGTCCTGATTGCCCTGAGCTAGTGCCTGACTCTTTTAACATTCACACATCACTATATGAGGCCATCAAATATGGTAATGTGGGAGAGTGTAAGACTGTGAAAGCTTTTGCAATCAAATTTAACAGTCACAGAAGCCATTTAGAATCATCGGTAAAGATTCAAATTTTAAAGTTCTAATTCAGCAGAAGATATCGCATGTTGTAGAGTAACTTCGAATTAGACGTGGGCATCTTCCCTTAACGCAATGTGTCTTAAACTGGAAGGGGGTTCCAACGAGGGGGGGGGGGCTCAAGAGTATTGAAAAGTCGAAAACAAAAGATTTTTTTAAAGAATTGTTAATTTAAGGAAACAAATAAGATACATTCTGAGGTGATAAAATATAAAATTCACATTTATACTGATATAATATACTTATAAATATATCAGTACTGTGCAACGTATTTGATAAATAATTTTACAATTCTAAGTTATAAATATATCAGTACTGCGCAATGTATTTGATAAATAATTTTGCAATTCTAAGTTAAGAACATAAGTTTAATAAATATCACTGATTCCACACACACATTGGCTTCTCATATATAAAACTAAATACAAAATTTAACATGTATCTTGATAATTTGAGCGGTTTATAATTAATCCCTTAACTACCAATTAAAATTTACGCGATTCGCTCCTTAATACCACAGTTTTCCACGTAAGCGCGCATGTGTGGTGTATTGGAAGGTGGGGGGAAGAAAAGGAAAAAATAAGCAAATTCTCTGAATTAGTAAATTTTTCGCAAACAATCCCAATGGTTCTTTTATTCAATTACAAAGCCTCAAAAATAGTTTTGTTGATAGCAATGCACAGAAAAGATGTACTTCGAAAAGACGTATATATACGCCGTGGCAATGAACGCATTTGCTGAGCGAGACGCTTATATATTCCTGAACGTGACGTAGAAGTTTGGTAAACGAGGTACCCTATTTTAGAAACTTTACCTGTTACTTAATTGCGGATTTATTTTCAAAGTTTAGACCTCCGGTAATTGCAGTGCAATGCTTAGGATAAAGAAAAAATATACGTAAAGTCTCATGTATTGAAGTGTGGAAGTGTTAGAAGCACTAGCACTAATGTCATCCTCGTTATCTGAGCATCATTAAAAACTGCAAGATATGCTATCAATAGGCTGTTATAAACTCTATAGGGCTATGTTTTTATTACAAAAAAATTTGAACCTAGATTAAAATTTAAAGTAAATTCTATTTTGAATATATTTTTTTTAAAAAAATCATTGTTTCAGACTGCACGGAAATGAAAAAGTGCCTGCTATTTTAGAAATTTCTTTTTTTATAAACGTTCAAATTCATTAAGGACTCTAAAGTATTACATGTTATTTGCTCGACTGATCACTTTACTTTATAAATTTCTTAAGGAAAATATTACATTGCAATTACTCATGTTGTAGTTCTAGACGGAAAAAAGTAAGCTATACATATATAAGTTTAATGAATAATGTATTAAAATCTGTTCAATTCTAATTTAAACTCGTTTATTGTAGTTAAAGTAAACAATTTTGGATTTTAAATGTAAGCCTTTCTAAAAAAAAATATCATTCAAATCCTGCCAATTCAAATTTTTTGTACAAAACTTAACTCTATATTTAAATATATATCACGCCAATATAGCAACTGAAAATAAATTGTTTTTTTTTATTCAAGTTCAAAATACTTATAATTTTGTTTTTGAAATGAGACAGATATCAGTTGAGTGTTTGTAAAAAATAATGTTACATTAGTGGGAAAATAGTTAACTTAGGGCTTTTTTTTCTGATTCTGTGCATAATTCAAAACGCAGTCTTAAGTTAACAATTTTCGGACATAATCTCACATTTTCTTCCGAACACTTGTCTGATTTTTGCTTAAAATGTTAAAATGAAAAACTGAATTTCACAAAATTTTTACAAGTATTGGTCCTCATTATTTTATGAGAAAACAAATAAAATGAGCTAACATTTTTTTTGAAAAAAACATTTACATCAAACTTGTAATAAACAAAGTACTAGAAACGGAACGTACTACCTAGAAATAGTTTATTATCAAACTCTGATCACTTTTTAAAGCCGTCCTTTTTTAGATTAAAAAAAATAGCTTTGACATTACGATGCTATTGAAAAAAATTAGGCATAAAAAATTACAAATATTGATACCTATGGTAAGAATATTTTTACATATGGTAATATCTAAAATGAAGCATCAAATAAAACAAAAAGCCTATCAAATAATTTTTTCTATATTAAAAAAAATACAGATTAATATTATTAAACATCCATCTACTATTAAAAAAATTCTCAGCATATTTGTTTTTCTCTGCTGCTTTAAAAACAAAATTTTGCTAATTGATATATTTAATAAAGTTGGCAATATTCCCTAATCCTTTTCATTTATTTTTAATCCGAGAATATAGTAAAATTTCATTAAAAGGCAAATAACAAATAAGTCTCCTTTTAAACTTATTTAAGAGAAATTTAAAAATATTTAAATGTTTGTATAAAGGATTTATTGCATTACGAAAATGCTTATCATAATGTTTCTAGCACCTTTCATTTGGCACAGTTTACATAGTAATCAAATTAATGTTGACCTTTGGTTATAAATTTATGTAACGTTCTATGTTTAATGCATTTCCTTCCTCAGTCGAAAACAACCTTTACTCTCTGCAATTTTTTAATTCATTAATTCTCTAGAAAGGTTAACACATCACAAACTCATAAAGATCAATCATTTCATGGTTTAATATCTAGGTCATTAGAATTCATAATTAAAAAACTCGTTTTGGACAGTATCATATCTCAACTGAAGAGAAATCGCTTCATTTCATGCAAATACTATATCTTGTTCCATCCAAAAACGAGTCCATTTGGACAACTATTACGTGACTGTGGTGACAAACGGCGATTTAAACCTCTGCCAGTGACCATTTACTGACAGTCGCAATAAGGCGATTTACACTTTGAAGCAGGTGAAGGTCGCAAATGCACGACAACGGTGTGGGATCGAGATTATTATTATTACTTACCCTCGTCTTCGGATCACTATTGAAAGTAGGGTCACCAGAGGTCGCTGAACGATATTTTTCCGTGGTTTGGATCGCTCTCACGGACATTTCCTTTTTTTAACATAAAGGTGAACTTCAAATCGATATTTTCGTCAAAAGTATCATTAGAACAAGGCTAGGTCATTCACTTTTTACCTAAAAACCTTCAGTTATGCCTAAAATGGAGACGGTTTATTTGCTTATGGTTCTAAGAGAATAAGGTTGTGTGTTAAAAAAATGTGTTGTTGTTGTTGAAATTAGTGTTGCTTGTTCTTGAAAATCAAGAACTCAGTGGCTTTGTGAATTTTTTGTGTGTGTAGGCGATGGCAATTGCTTTTTCAGTTGCAATATCAAGCATTTTAACTAAGCCTAATTTGTGCAAATAATTCGAACGTTGTTTTTATTTAATATAATAAAGTCTGAACAGAAATCCCAAGAAATCAGAGAAACAATTTTATGTATTCATTAAAGAGAAAGTGTTTTTACCATTCGCTTAGCTATTTCACAACCCTGTAAAGTAGAATAAATATTCTATTGCAAATCAGATAAATAAAAAAATGAAGTATAATATTGGAATGTTTTATTTTAATGCTCAGAAGTATGTAGTTATTTAGGTGAGTATGTATTTTATAGCATGAAAAAAAACAATTAAAGATTGATATATAATATAATAAATTTATATTTATATATATAAATTTATATATTTATTTTTAAAGACATATGTATAAATTTATATTTATATATATGTCGTTAAAAATCAAATATATTTTCTTTATTTAACTTTTTTTTAATAATAACCGATATGCGTAAGTATGTGATCCCTCCCACAGAACAGAATATTCGTGAAAGTTAAATAAACGTACAGTAGTATATATATACGATAAATAATCATGCATATATATAGTATATAGATTGTGCATGTAATTTGTGTGTGAAAAAATACTGTTTATATCATATATATATATGAGTCTTATAAATATTTCCTACACGTATATCTGTTTGTAGCCTGTTTAAGTTATACAAATATTGCCTCAAAACACAAAACAGTAGAAAAGAATCTAATGAAATATTCATCATACATTTAAGCATACAAAAAATAATTTTAAGAATTCAAAAATACTAACAATGATTTAACTAATGATTAATAACGACATATTTTTTTTTTTAAATGTTGGTCTTCAATTTTATAATATCAACTGAATTAACACTAAAAGTACAGTAAAATTCGTTTAACGCGAAAACACTTAAGACGAAATATGGGTAAACACGACATGATTTTCCTTCTGGAAATGAACAAAATACTGAAAAACCAGTCATGCAGGCGAGATTTAAGAGGGGTGTGAAACAGAGGTGTTTTTCACATGTTTCGTAGAAAGGAGGCTAACTTGTGTTTAAAATACCCTCGGAATAGCCTGTGACACGAGCCAATTTTGTTTATCTCAGCATCTTTCATCCTCTATCCCAACAAACGCCACGCAAAAACATCCGAAATCATGAAAAAAGTATGCACAGTTATTTAAACGCATATTCCATTGGAGAAATGAATAACAAAATATACGACATTGAACAATTTGTGGGCAAATTGATAGTCGAAAAGAAAATGCAAAGAAAAACATAAGATTATTTTTAAAAAACTCAATAAATGGTTTGTTTTTCAAAAAACTTGAACAATTTGTATCTAGTTTGATGAAGTTTTTGCTCCATTGATTTTTATTAAATGCATGCATACATATGTATATATCTCTGTAAATAAAATGTGCTCTTATAAACTTAACTTTCTTGAATAAACGATTTTCTTATGCAATATATTTTAGCATGGATTTCTTTTGACATGAAAAATACTCCAGTCCCTTTCAGTTTCATGTTAAAAGATTTTCACTATATTAACAAAACATTCAAATGCTTTAAATACTTACCTTATGTCTTTTTTAGAATGTTTGGTTGCCGTGTAGCCAAGTGTTTATGGTTGCAAACTCATGATGGGCGTTATATCCACCGAACCACGGTTTCATGTTCGGGTACCACTAAAGACCCGCATTGTAGAGCGGCGAATGCATGTTAAATCCACCGAGTTCTCATAGATGTTCGGTGTGGAAATTTGGTGAGCGAGGTACTAAAAATCAAATTTCGTTCTCATCACTTGGTAACGGCTTAATATTCTAAAATTTATTGCGGATAGTTCTCATGTAGCTTCGTAGCGAAGCATTGATAATTATCAATTATCTATGATGATTATAAGCAATTAATTAAAATTGAAAATGCCGTATCTTTTTTCTTCCAATAAGGAATTGGGAAATTCCATTCCTCAGTTATGAAAGAATCTAGATCAAGGGTGGGCGGACTTTACCAGAGTACGGGCTACTTCTAATTTTTTCAAGGTGTTGCGGTCCACTCAGTATTAAAGGCACACACAAAGGATTCGATCGATTATAGCCCCGTGTATATATTACGTAAAATTTAATTAAGTGTTTGTTATTAATATTTTTTATTAATTAATACTAATTATTTATTCAGTAATTTATTTATTACTGTTCTTTGTTCCCGAGAATCTACAAAATGAAAAAAAATATGTATGTTGCATTTTTTTGGGTAGGATATGAGAATGGTAGACATTCAAACCTGGACCACCACGCCGCACCAACTTTGAAAAATTTCACGAGTGCGCCCACTGCCCAGGATCGTAGGTATGGTGAGGTAAGGAAAAAGTCAATAATATTTATTATAACTTAATAATAAATGCGTAATATATATCTACTTAACTACATAATTAAAATGAAAAACTCACATTTTAAAAACCGCGTTTAAAGCAAAACGCAAAATACAAACATAATAATAATAGCCACAAATCTAATAATATCTAATGATGCATTGTCAAACAATTCAAAATACATTAAAAAATAAACCATTTTCATCTAAAGTTAGTTCTTGTAATTATAGTCAATAGAAGACTTAGTCTGCGTACTCTCAGCCAATCTTGAATATTTCACAGTATACATTACTACAAATACAATCCGTATACAATTAACGCGGCTTCAGGCGGTCACTCCAAATTGTCTTGTAGAGCCACCAGTCGATCGCGATCGGCGTAATGCTCACCCGGGATCTAGATTAATGTTATTATTTTGTCATTTTAAAATAGTAAGAAAATTCACATTGCCTACATTAATATACAAAAACAACATTATTAGGCAAAACATGAAAATAATTATTTTGATTTCCATTAAAGGCAGTATTATCACAATATTGTTTTATATACATGAAACTTTCGTGATAAAGTAATTCATAGTTTTTGTTTTAAAAATGAGATCATTTTGTACTCATACCATAATTTAACCAAATAAATCTAAACTGCTGTAGTTGACAAAATTTATTGATTATTAAAATTGTTTTGTGGGAAAAAAATGAAAAGCTTAATCTGCAGTGATTGTGAGAATTCTTAAAACGAAAAGATACCTCATAGTAACTGAGTACTTACAAAATGTTAAAGTTCATTTAAATGTATTGAATAGAATTATATTTTATAACATTATTCCAAAAGTGAAAGAAAAACGAAATAAAAATAACTAGGTAAGTAAACATATGTTATATTGCAAGTAAAATTAACCCTCACCTCATCTCAGCATTTTTTTAAAAAAATAAATGAATAATATGGAACTTTTTTCTAATATTACAATTTCAAAGAGCTAAACACATGTATTATGGAGTAGTAGCCCTGAAAAGAAGTAGTGAAACTCAACCAAAAAAAAATATTTCTCGTACTATTTTTATATCCTGGAAAAAACTATTACTTCCTTGAAGTGTTGCAGTGCGAAACGAAATAATTGATATAAAATAATGTTAAAAATCATTAGTTTATCTTTAGAATGTTAATAAACTAAAAGTTAAACGCAGAAACTTTACATTAATACTCCTTATAAATGGATCATAGAACCAAAGATTCATTATAATAAAACTGCAACCGCTTAGCTAACTATTTTTAAAACTATTGGCTCCTGAATTTATTTTTCTGATTTTTTTTTTTTTTTTTTTTGCGGTAACTAGATAAATTATCCTTACTTTTAAGCTTCTAGATGTCGAATGATATTCACAACTAATTCAAGGTCATTATTTTTAATCCGTTTGACATTCTTCCCTTTCTAATTCAACCTTGAAATTCTATAAAAAACTCTTGTAGAATAAGAAGGAAGATTACTGATAGCACAGCAAAAAAAAAAAGAGTCTAAAAGATCCAAGACCAAGTAATATAATTAAATTAAAATATATACATAAAAAAAGCACTGTTATTTTTCCTCTTGTCATCAAGTCCTCAAAAGCGGTAGTAAATAAAAAATTTAAAAAATCAGAGAATTTTTTCACGGATCACTCGTTTTTACTCATGTGCGGTCTTCTGTTTGTAGATTACTGCCGACGAAACAAATAATTCTCCTTTCGTTAACGGCCTACACTGGGTATTTTTTTTCTTCTTATTCTTTTTTAAACTTTCTGTCAGGTTATGTATTAGCTCAGTGAGAAAGGTCTCTAAGTATACATGCCGCGCCACTAAGTCATTTTTTGTGACCTGAGATTCAAGAATAGTAATCCAATCTCATTTTTTTGCTGCCTGAGGACATTGTCTGCCTTACTGCATCCATACACCCGAAAGGATTTCACATTCATGCGCGAACTCAACTGCCTGAACCTATTTACTGAGAAAAAGTCCACATTCCATGGCGTGGATCGTTTTTTTCTTTCTAGCCAGGTAAAACGAGCATCTACTAATGAGTATCTACATTCTAACTGAAAGCTAACACAGAAAAAGCCGCCTTTTTTGTAGCCTTGTTTGCTTTAAGAGGCGATGTATTTTTAGTATATTTTTCAAAGAAAAGCTGTGTTGGAATGAGTTTTGAAGAGTTTCTTGTTGACCTTCGACTTTTAAATAATACTTGACCTTGTTTATGTAGGGAAATTTAAATAAAAAATATATTTAGAAAAATTTGACAGCTATACATCAGTTGTTGAAACGGGAACTAACAATCAACCTCTCTCCCAGTTAAGTAAGAAAAGAAAATATAAAGCTCAACTATACACTTTTATGGGTACTTAGGCAAGATGTGATAAATAAATTTTAATTTCATTCATTTTTTACTAGCTTTTGTTTTACGTCATTTTTTAAAATATATATAAACAAGACATAAAATTCTCAAAATAATATCTGTTTAATATCCTAATATTGAATATAAATTATCTTTAATTTGTGTGTTTATATATCGTTCGCAGCTTTGAAAGAATTTTTCTATTCTTCTGAGATGTAAAAATATTACGACAAATATCTTATTTGTATTCAAATGTCTATCTAAATTAAAATAATATTTTCATATAAAAAAGTTCTATTAAACTCTTATAATAAAATAAGGAGTTAAATGTGTTTTGGCGTTTCAATTGAATCATTAATAATAAAAAAAAAGAAGAAAAAATCTTACAGCGTCATTGTTTTTGAAAAAATCATTTTAAAGCATATTATTTCCCTTTTCTTCAAGAAAAATGTAAAGTTAAATTTTCATGGCTTTCAAGCAACATTTAAAAAGCATGGAGTACCCTGAGAAAAAAAAGTTTGGGAAAGAATGAATGCAATTATAGCAGAGTCATTAAAAAACTTTATTCCCTTAAACACTTGGTAAGGTTCCCTGAATATAAAAACGTTATAGGTGGCGCTGTCATCTGCATACAAAGAAGAGAACTTTATGAGTAAGGGGATGCGCGAAAGGACGGTTACAATCCCTTGGAGGGAAACAAAAATGGTGTGAATCTTATGATAATGTATAGTGTTAGTATTTTTTAAATGTTATGTTAGTTTTGTGTGATGTGGGGCTAAATAATGACCAAATAAAAAAAATGGCCACTAAACATGCACGAACTTTATTTGCCTGGTAAACATGAGAATACTCATTTGACAACAAAGAACCAACAACGAGAATAGTATACTCACCTTCAAGTCACTTGACGCAAAAAGAAAGCTTAATGCTTTAGAAAGTATCAATTTAAAATTTGTTTATTGCTAATCTTATAGAGAGAGAGAGAGAGAGAGAGAGAGAGACAGTTCATTTTTAAAAAATCGTATTTTCGTCTTTTAGTGTATATCTAGTTGAAACTGGAAACGTGTTTGATCATTTTGAATTATTTCTCTTTTTTACTGCCTTTGTTGCAATAGTGGAAAAATTATGGATTATTTTTAATCACCCTGATGGTTATGGATGAAGGAATAAGGTTTGGTAGAAATAATAATAGATGCTTTTATGAAAAAAGTATGGACAGATCATATTGACATAGACTAGTATTGAATCAATAATAATGATAAATGAGATAGGAGAGAGAGAGAGATTGAATTATATAAATAAATTTCAACTATGGAAGTAGTAATGAAAATGTGACTACCATGATTTGGTAAAATGTATGAACACTTATATTGCCTAATGCAGAAAAACTAAAGTTATTCAGGTGATTAGCAAGCGACTCATACAAACTGAGAGAAAATATAATTATATACAGTAGAACGTCGTTTATCCGAACGTTTATTATCGACGATATCCGAAAGTCCGGATACGTTTTCGAACAGTGCAATACTAAACATTTGTTTCCTGTGAGGCAAAAAATTGCCGGAAAACCCAAGGTGAGGGACATTTGGGGAATTTCAGTTGCGTGATTTGGTAAACATGTGCGCGGAATATTAGGTCAGTTTGTGAGGGGTGTATAAGTGCTCTTTTGTTGAGTTTTGTTGATGCAGAAACCTGGATAGTATGCGATGTAGAAGACTGTGGATTTCAAATGCTAAATAATGACGAGATGGTGACTTCCGTGCAAGAAGAATCCGACCCTGTCGACGATGAAATGGATGAAGATAAGGACAACAACAGCAACAACGAAAGTAGGAAAGGTCCATCAAATGCTGATGCGTTTTCTGAGTTACAGACAGCTATGGAGTGGTACGAACAACAATCAGAGTGCTGACTTACTCAACTACTGCTGCTGAAGGGAATCAGAGACCTTGTAGTGGAAAAACAAAGATGTACAATGGTGCAGCGAAAAATAAGTGATTATTTTCCCCAATCAAGGTAAAATTGCGACATTTTGTACCTATTTGGCTTTTTCTTCAAGCACGTTTCTCGTATGGGATGATTTTCAATATTTGTATAGTGTTCAGTATCATATACTGTATGGATCGCATTCGGTTTTCGATTATACGAACAATCGCGTATCCGAACGGTGTCCGGTCTCAATTGATACGGATAAACGATGTTCTACTGTACATACATTTTAGTTTCATTTACTTTATAGAAACAATGTGTGTTTTATTTAACAAGAATTTAATATTTATTTTGATACGAAACATAATCAAATGACACGATGAAAACCGCAGCAAATCAGTTATCATTTGCCTAAACGTTAATGTTGTAACTATTGCATAAAAACCAAACTTTCAAAAGTTAAAAAGATAATCTTACAAAATCTGCTTTTCTATTTCAAAGTGCCTCAAATAATTGTTGCATGAAACATCAGAGACCTACCTTGAAAATATTTTGTATCAACAAATGCTGCTTCAACGTATGTAATAATCATAATACCATGAAGAATTCGTGAGAGGGTGCGCCAATTTTGCATTCACCACGACGACACCCTTGGACGCCACGGTAAATTTTCTCGGATTTAAATGGGATTATTCGACTTGCTTTTCATTTTCCCCATCTTCCCCTAATTCTTGGTGTTGAAACTTGAATACTTAACTCTGTCACTCTGAATGGAACAAAACTAGATTTCATTGCAAATTTTGTTTTCTTTATTGCTGGGTACTGTCCCCCCACCTCTTGTATTTTTCAAAGAGTTTATCAACATCCCGTACATTAAAATAACCCTTCAGTCGACACGGTAAATGTTTTTTTTTAATGAACTTGATTTTCATCCATCAAAAACTAAGTGCAAATATTATTCTACATGTAGATCTTTTTAAATAAAGATATTCTGAGATATTTTTTATTCTTTTGAATTATCTTAGATCATATTTATGTTTAAAACAGAAACCTGATGCCACATAAACCGTCAACGCGATCTCCAAAATCTGTATCTAATTAGAAAATATTCAGTTTAAGGCAAACAATTTATCAACAATGTTAACAATAAATTATAGTTTAAAAAACACCCTTTTATAGTTAATCGAACTAAGGAGCAAAAAAATAATTCTTTGTATAAGGATAAAATGATTAAGAGAAAATTGATATCATTGTAGTAAAAGCGTGGGGTGCTCGATATCAATTGTTATAATTTCTTACTATTTCTATTCCGAAATGCAGAGTTAGTGTAAAAATGCAGTACAAAGCACCCCACACTTTTACTACAATGACATTAATTTTCTAGTAAATCTTTTTATTCTTTATAAAGAATTTTTTTTCTACTTTTTAGTCTGGTTAACTATAAGAATGTGTTTTGTGTAGTTTTTTTTAAAACTATAATTCATTTTTCATTCTTTAGTTTGATCTACAATAAAAGCGTGTTTTTTTTTAGTTTTTTAAACTATAGTTTATTGTTAATGTTTCATCAATTAATGTTTGCCTAAAACTGAGTATTTTCCAATTAGATACAAATTTATTCATTGATGAATTAATCTGAAATGCATCATTTTTAGAATGTGGAATACCCATTGGCCGCGTCAATACGGTCTGGCTTGCAAAATGTAAGACCAGCCACACAACTGAAGGAAATCAGGAAGAGCTGTTTAAAATATTTCAGGCGAAAGGTGTTTAGTCAATGATATTTTTCACTAAAAAGAGCTCAATATTCTTTCTAAAACATGTATCAGTATAAGAGACATGTAGACATAAAACACGTTTTGAATCAAATAGTTTGTGAGAAATTATTTAATCCAGTGAGAAAGACCCCTGAATCAATTCTCAGCTGTTTTAGCAGTCATCATACCTGGAATTAGTCGCCAAATCTGGAAATGTGATCTGGAATTAGTAGCCAAATCTGGAAATGGGATCTGGAATTAGTCACCAAATCTGGAAATGGGATCTAGAATTAGTCACTAAATCTGGTAATGTGATCTGGAATTAGTCGCCAAATCTAGAAATGAGAAATCGTTAATCCTGATCAGGACAATGGAACAAAATTATGAAATTATTGTATTGTCATCGGTCCTTGACAAATGTGCAAAATTTCGATTTAATCTGACCTTTTAAAGTATGTAAAAATTGAGTTCAAACATTCCGTTACATACAGGTGAAGCACACACACACACACACAAGAGATTAAAACTACAAAAACTTCTCCCGCGGCTATTGGCGACAGATCTCGGAATTTTGGGTTATAGTCTACAAACAAAAACCTGAGTTATAGCACCCTTCTCTTCAAACTTTTTCATTATGCCAACGTAAGAGCTTGGAGTCTCGACAGATTTAAAGCACGTTAATCTTTTTGTATGGTTGATTTAGATTAGCTCCAAGACTCTAAATGACGATTTGGAATAAAGAAAAACAACAACCACTATTCAGCAATTATGACCGCTCTTTACAGCTGACATTGCGAGTAAGAAATAGTCTGTAGCAATCTTCTATACTTAGCAATTCTTGCAGAAGGGGTTTAAAAATAATGAAGCATGGGGAGTAGAGTTGAAAGTTGAACATAAGCCCTACAAATGTCGATTATTGTTGAAAGAATTTTAATTAAAGCAAGAATAATGCTTTACGGTTAAATTGCTTCATCTACATAGTATTGAAGTTTGTCCTCATACTGTTAATCATGAAACGTATTAAAGAACAAAAAAACCTTTTATAGTTTTCAGCAATACTTTTTTACTTGATGTATCAAAATATACGATGATAAATTTTAAAACATTAAATAAAAATAAACTTTATAAGATTGAAGGTAGAAACTCTCCGTGCTTACATCAAAATCTTAATATCGCGTTTTTATTGGCATATTATTTTTGTTTACAATAAAAATCAACAATCAACGCACAAACACCTTCTTTAAAACTCAACAACTCAATTTACGCCGGCTAGGTGGGTTTGTCGCTAGCCTTCTGCACCTAAGGTTGTGGGTTCGACCCCAGTCGGTGGATTCTCAAGCCGCAGAAAATCGACAGTGGTCATGTCGCAAGGTTATACGGATAAGAGATCAGTAGAGTATCTGTTTGGCTTGAATGCTCCCAGCAAAATTAAATCCTCGTACAGGATCGCATCACCAGAGCTCAAGTGCCTCCCCCTAAGTAGGATCACTTGATCATGGTTCAAAATTACGAGGTCCGTCGCCAAACGCCCTCTTGTAGCTGAACATAGAGACGTTAATTTTCACTCACTCACTCTCTAGGGAAGAGAGAAACTGGACGTAAAAATTACCTGCTCCCGGGGAATGTGTACTAGGTCTGCAAAGGTAAAACACACACAAATCGCCCATTAGAAATAAACAATTCAAATTAGAATAAGGATCATTAACATAATTGATATCCGAATCAACAAAATATCCACTTTCTATTGTTATTTATAGCATTTAATTATATTTATCATTCTTAAAGCTGGAATTCCCCCAATGTAATAATGAAATCGAAAACACAACATCCGTAACCTTTTCAGCAAGCTACACAGAGAAGGAAGTTAAACTGTACTACTTTCATTAATAGTAGGCCTATATCAGTTCCTGTTATGACAATTGTGCTACGTGTCCTCACGTAATCCAGGGATTTAAGTAATGGCGAAGACATTGATCCTTGACGAAACATTGAAAGAAGATATCGAAATGACATGATGTATAGGGAACAGGATGGTTAACACAGTAGTGATTCGTCCCCTGCAGCTTCGCAACCCATCATCACGGAAGTAGCTTAACTGGTATGCCATCCATCACTTCAACTTATCGCTGTATTATTAAACTGAAATATTTGCTGGGAGTGAAAGGTGTAATTCAGCCGCTTACTGAGTTGACTAAACTCTGCATTTGGTGATGGATAAATTACGTTGTGGCAGTTACACTACATATAGATAGGCAAAGCGTATAAAAAACATATTTGTACTCTTTTATTTTGTAAAAAAAAATTCATCTTCTCGATTAAATTACCGTAAAATCCGGTGTATACGCGCACCCCTTTTTTACGAAGAAACCTGCAATGTACGTTATTTTACGTACAATTTTTAGTAGATTTATTAGTATTTATTCGATTTTGAGTATTGTTCATATTAAACTAATGGGGAAAAAAACAGTGTACTTCTATAATTACAACTATTTAAGTTCATAAAGAACGCCATTTCTTTTAAATAAACAGCATTTGGATGTATGGAGGTCTAATTGTTTTCTACCCTCGCGTAGCTGGACAGTGCGACGTTAATATTCACTCACTAATTGTTTTTTTTATGCTCCTCGTGTCTGTATTTTTGATGGTCTCGTTTTTATACCCGGCGAATAACGCCCACACCCATAATTTTCAATTTTATTTAATTCCTAATATTACTTCACACACTCTCCCTATATTTATATATATATTTATCTTGTTCATATTTTCAATCCTTAATAAAATACATTTTAAGCACTTAATTGAGCTGAAATTTTATATACACGATTATTTTGGATGACAATACAGTAATTTAATTATAATTAATAAAAATTAATTGATTAAAACTAATTATTCGAAGAATTACAAATACAGCCACGTTTGTATCATTTTTGGCGACCGGTGTCAAAACTTGAAAAGGGGTTTTTCTCACATTTTAAAGCGCTCGTTTCAGCTGAAATATTCTATACACTATTGTTTTACGTAACAATACGATAATATAATTATAGTTAATTAAAATTATTTGACTGAAATTAATTATTTTAAGAATTACAGATACAGCCAAGCTGGCTTCATTTTTAGCGACTTGGGTCAAAACTCTTTAAAAGATTTTTTTTTCTCACGTTCAAATCATTCAGCTGGACTGAAATTCTATATACACAATTTTTTTATGACAATACGATAATTTAATGATAATTAATAAAAATTAATTGCCGCAATGTTGTGATTGTCATATGAATATACATATTTATAATAATTTTATCTGTTTAATAAAAAGTAACCAAAAATTTGTGTTGTTGTTGATCTAAGTAGGAATTGACTTAAATTTTTTTTATAATACTTGTCTATAGTGTTAAAAGTTCGTGTTATACGCCGGATTTTACGGTTAGTTTAATGAAATAGATTAATCAATGCAAGAGCGCCTACAAAATTATTAGTACGATCAGACAGAACCCTAGGAGTTTCCTAGTCATAAAAGGAAAATTGGAGGAAGGTAACATTATGTATATAAATGACCATTCTATAATTCAGAATAAAAAACAATGTAATCAATGTACAATCAATAAGTATTGCTCATCTATGTAATAAATATAGAAATCTATATAAAATGCGTAATATTTCATATTATTTTATGTACTAATTTTTGCATATAAAAATAAATTCACGTCTTTTGTGGAGTAAGATTAAACATTCAAATTAAATTATCAATGTATTAAAATTTTGAAGAGTGGTTGCAATGAAGCATTTCCGCTTGGTTATTGTGGCGTAAATAACCAACATCATCATATTAATAAATACATGTTTTCAAATCTTGAGCTATTGTAAGCGGATGAAAAGCTAAATTCACAGAGGTAGTGTCAACAATGGTATAATTCAAAAGTAGTACTCCAAGAAAAGAAGCTGTCGATGTTCAATAGAAAGGACATCGTAGTGCTTCATGATAATGCCAGGTAAACATACTACTTTGGGGACTCGTTAAAAACTTGCAGAACTAGGCATGGTAACTCTGCTGCATCCATCACACTCCACGGACTGAAACATCCTCCAATTATTACTTGTTTCTGCTCTTACAAATTTTTTTGCAGGGCTAAAAGGTAAAAAACGAAGAAGATATCAGACAAGAAATGGTTCAATGTTTCGCCTCTAGGTATGAGTCATTTTTTAAAAATGGGATACACACACACACACACACACACAAATTGTCGACACGCTGGCAGCAAGTCATAATTAATTATAACAATTTTATTACTCAATAAAATTCTATTAAAGTATGAACAACTTACAACTTATTAATTTGTTTCATTCTATAAACTGGCAAAACTTTCCTGTAGACCTAATATTGGGTGTAATGAAAAGATATGACGTTTTTTATCTAAATTAGAAAGAAAATAATTTCACTTTTTAATATAAAATGTAATGTCTTTTGTTAGTTACAACTATCTGCCAGCGTTCTGGCAGCTTATCTAATTCCATGGAAAAGAAGTTCTTTCCCAGTATGAATACTTTAGTAACAAAGTATTCATCCACTGCCATGTGAGCACCCTCGTAATTAATGTATTAATTTCCATCAAGAAGGTTTTACAGCGACTTGAACATATGATAGACAAAAGTGGCAATATCAAGAGTCTATGCTGCCTGAGGTAAAGTTTCCTAACCCAACTGTGCAAATTTTTATACGGAGTTCCTTGCTAGCGGGTATTCTAAAGTGGTAGTGATGAAGAATCACGCCTTTTTCTGTTGGCCAAAGATGGATGTTTATATTCAATTCTTTATTCAAAACATCAAGTTGTGAACAAGAATGGTTATTTCATTTTCTTTCAGCTACTCAAAGGGCACTATACCTTTGCCGTCTCACCAACAACTTAACCTTCTTCTGATGCACGTCAGCTTTAGATGTGGGAGATAATGTATTTCTTTTGTAAGCATATGCTTTTTTCTAACTACATGTTTATACACTATTCACTTTTCACCTCCAGTCATTAAGTGGTTCAAAAACAGTTCAGATTGAGGACGAGCAAGATTTAAAGAATCTATAGAAATTCTGTCAATTACATTTTTAATTCGTGTGACACCCAAACAGAGAGTTTGAACACGAAACCAAGCCTTTTACTAATATAATTCAAAGCAGTAGTTGGATGAATTCCAAGCTTGAAGCTCTTTTCTGTGAAAGTTAACGTGGGATATTACTTGATCATGCTGCATAGCACTTCGTCACTGACATCTGATGGCCTTCCTAATCTGGGTTCATCTTTCAAAGAAAAATCACCCGAGCAAAATTATGCAAGCCATCTTTGGCATGTTCAAGCTGCTGCTGCTTCCTGTCCAAACACGTCACACAAATTAGTTTTTGCCTCCTCGTGGTATTCCCTTTTGGGAACCTAAACAACATACAATGTCGAAAGTTTACCTTTTCTTCACTCACATTAGTTTAAAAAAAATGAAATCAAATTATTAATAGTATACTAATCTACTTGTTTAACTCAATTTTAGTCGGATAAAAATTATTGCTAAGGATCGACAACGCATAAAAGTGCAGGTGCTGATAAACTACAGAAGTTTCCAGAAGACCTAAAAATTTTCGTTTGAAATACTCTCAAACCCTTAAAGATTGCACCCTCTTTATATATCAAGAGTTATAAATTACTTACACCTAATTTTCTGTTAGATAAAAATTGAGCAAGATCATTTTTGTGTAATTTCTCAATTTTTTCAAACTTTAGCACAAAACATGTTCTCAGAATTGCATTGATGAAAGAAAGAAGATGCTATAAAACACATCTATCATTAAATCTATCCACATTTCTAGGTCATCAAAAATGTTTATCGCAATCGTCGCTTGTGGATTACCAGATTCTTCCCTGCACAATATGTAGTTTTACTGGTATGATGATATCAAGTCTCTATCAGCTCTACAGGAGGTACTGTTAGGGTGCAAGGCAAGTGATTCTCCAAGGACCTAAATAATTACACGTTCTTATCCTTGAGTAAGTAGACGAGAAAAACATGGATGAGGCCTCTTGGGATGTCGTCTCGACCCCCTGCTATCTGTCACGTTAACCAACCATCATCACTTTTGCTGGAAGAAAATTTTGACGTAATTGAAATCTTGTAAACGTGTTTCGATTACTAATAAAATGTCGTTCGAAAATAAGGTCATGTATTCCATCGAGTGTAGTAAGTGAAACTGATTGGAATTAAATGAAATAAAAAAGAGTAAACACAAAAACAAATATATAATTCAAAATAAAAACAAGAGACTTAGAAGCATGGATCCATTTAAAAAGGAAAGGTTAAATCAGGTTACGTGAAATCTAGAAAATGCCATATTTAGGAAATCTAAATAAACGCACTGTAGTTATAGGTAGTTAACTCTTATCCGTAAACTAGAATAAAACTAAATATTTACCTTGTATTAAGTCCTACTTACAACTTAGTCACATAGAAATTAGTAACTATAAATTTGAAAAAGTTAACAGAGTGTTACTTATTTGGGAACTGAGATTAATAATAAACATGAGCCGGCCCCAGAAATTTATAAAAAAATTCTTGCTGCAAATAGATGTTTTTATGCCTTGAAAAGTTATTAAAAATCCAGTTTTCTCAAATTAAGATCTTAATTGTTTCTTTACAAAAGTTTTGTAAGATGTGTCCTGACTTGTGCATCAGAGACTTGGCCATTGACTTTACGTAATGAGGAAGTTTTGGGGAATTTTCGAGAGAAAGATCTTACGTTGTATTCTTGGTGGGTCCCAAATGAATGGATCATGGAAAAGAAGATATAACTTATAGAACTCTACAGAATTTACAAACAACCTGATATTGTAAAATTTATAAAATTACAGAGACTTAAATGGGCTGGCCATATGACTAGAATGAATGAAGATCGTTGCTGCAAAACAATTTTTCTGGCAAAGCCCATTGGAAATTAACCTCAGGGAAGACCCCCGTTAAGATGGATTGAATGTGTCAAAACAGACCTAAATATTTTAAAGGTCAAAAACTGGAAAACAGTCGATAAAAGTAAAGACGCCTGGAGAAAACTTCTGGAGAAGGCCAAGCCCCACCCAGGATTGTAGAGCCATTGAAGAAGTTATGGGTTAATTTGACTATAATCTTCCCTATTACATTTATTACTTGTTAACAAACAGATTATTATTAAAGCTCCACTTTCAAAATGCTGTAAAAAAGAGCAGGTTTTTCAGAAAATTTGGACATTATAGGAGGATTTAAAGCTAGAGTATCACAAGAACTCACTCCCTTTACACCCTGCTTTTTTTCACGCAATTAGCTGTTGACATGTGACATAGTTAGGGTTGCTATGGAAACGGACAAAACACACCATTCACCATTTTTTTACCTTTGAGTCAACATATGGTTTTTGTGACAATTAGTATTTTATGAACTGCATTTCATTTAATAAGAAAATTTTCTGTGTAATTCTAGTCATTAATACGAAAAATATATTTTATAACATATAAATAAATTTTCGCAATTCTATATAATATGTTGTGTACTATTATTCATACATTAGAGTTTTAGTAACTAAAGTGTTGTTTTGTATTAAAAAAATCCGACTGTTCTTTTCAGAGAGAGCTTAGAATTAAAATTAAGATAGTAAAGATTTTGAAATATTTGTCTCAAAACAAACTTTTAAAATAGAATAATTAAAAATATTGTTTTGAAACTTAAAATATTGCTATCAATTTTATTTCAAAAAATAATTCTTTTTCATTGAACTATAAAAATATTCATTCCTCTGCCTAATGAAAATAAAATAAACTTTAATTAAAAAGGGAAATAATAACAATAATTATAAGATAAAGCTTTGAACTGCAAGAATTTAATTTCCTAAAATGCGAAATATAATTGCTTCAGATTTGGAAACTTTAACCTATCAATACGTATTTTTAGTTTTCCAAAGGTTGAGTTAAAAACAAAAATTAATTAAAATCTCTGTTTAACAAATTTGTTTAAAATTAAATATTTATTCCATCCTCCACAATAAATCATATTTTAAGGAGAAAAGGTAAGTGACCTTAATTTTAAAAAAAGATTATCCTTCATTATTATAATTTTTGTATTCAATTTAAATTGTTTTAAATAATTATAAAAATTTGTACTTCCGCATAAAGTATTAAATACAATGCTATGCACATTTACTTTGAAATACCTAATAAAAAGAATAATCCTATCTAGTTAAATCTAATTGAGAGTAAAAAATATTCTTGATAGCATTACTTGTGCTGCAAACAACATTCATTATTTTTCCTTAAACAATTCCGTGTGAAAAAAATCTTTTAAATAAGAACATCAATTACCATAATCGAATTGTGTTTTTGTGTTTCCAACAAAATACGACATATCACTTCCATTATTCATGGCAAAAATCTCATTGTTGCCAGATTCGTTATCAAAGTATTCCGCTCGATTTTAATTGATTTAGAAAACTCACAAAAGATCAGGAAATGTGTTGACCATCCCAATCCAATTTGTTCTCCTTGTTCTCGATTCGAACGAATTTATTATCCCCCCCCCCCTTCACGCGCGCGTACACCTGCTACAGTGATTCCAAATAAATCGGCTGCCAGAAGTAGGTTGACAACTCAGCTCTACTTCACCAGGTGTTCCAACCGCAAAGACACGCGATGTAGCTTGACCTTAAAAAATGCCCGCCACTGTCGTTTTTAAACTTTTTTTTAGTTCTCTTCATCTTTGTTTAGATTAAGATCTTTGTGAGTGAAGTAATAAATGAGATTCTAAGGTCTTTTTATGTGAGTCAATTTACAATTACGTTTCTCGAATCGTTCGGCTACTTGCATTATCGTTCGCAAATTACAGATTCGTTGCATGAGAAGAATTATAAAAGGTGAATTTATAATTAATCTTTTTAAAATTAAAATGAATGCCTTGATTTAGTAGAAGTTTCAGGGACGCTTTTTGAGTAATGGTTTCAAACTCCCCCATTCAGACTGAAAAGAAAAAAACTCAAAAGGAATAAATTAATGAAAAATTTAAATATAAGATTATAAGAAAAGAACTGAGAACAGTATTAACATTATCCAATTAGCATATGTTACTATTACAGTGTGTCGAAAGTTTAATTATTATGCAGTAATTATAAAATACTTGCAATACTTATTAGAGTGTAGCTTATTTAACTATTTTATTACTTGTTTCTTCGGTATTTCTAGGTGATTAAACGTTGCGTTATATTTCAGGCAATACCATTAGATGCCCTGTAAAAAGCAACACAGTGTTTCAATATCATTTATGACATATTATTTTAATTAAATTCGGTAACAGTTTGGAATAAAAACGTCCATTTTTCGTAACTATTCTTTTGTAATATTGTACGTAATTTACTGAGCTTTCTTAAGACTTTTTTTTTGTCTTTCACTTGTATTTTTCAACATTCATACATATAACTTTGAAGTGAATTTTTTCCTTAAGGATTTGTTAAAAAAAATGAAAAAACTTTTTTAAAATCATTGACAGGAATGAGAAAAAATGATGCAGTGATGTACAGCCAATAGTTAAAAACCATTCCCACGCATGTTCAAATGCAAAATTTTTGTTAGCACAGGCTTCAAAATAATAACTTTTTTATAGGTTACAAACAATAATTTTGGTCGCGTGCAAGCTCGAAATAACAACATTCACATAATCTGTAATATTCTTCTCTTATTTTGATGTGAAAATGAATTAACATTTAAAATATATTTTCTATAAAAAAAGAACGCAATGGAACATTTTCAAAAATACAAACTTATTGATAAGTACCTGAAAGATTCTAAGGGGCTTAGCAAAATGAGAAACATAACAGAACTGCGGAACTGCATTTAGATTCGTAGAAATGCGAGTTTATTTTGGTAGAAAGGAGATTTTTTTTATGAAAAACAAAACGAGGCACATTTGTCTCAATTTTGAATGCAATTACGGTGTTTTGGATACCTAAATATTGTAGTTATAAGATATTTTATTTATTTCAAGTGTATATGTTTTTTTTAAATATATTTTTTATCTTTCTAAATCTTTGCCGATTTATTTGGCGATAAACTAATGCAGAAGGAGCATAGACGAGAATTTCTTTTCGCGTATACACTCAGGAACATTGAAAATAGCGACCCAAGAAGAAAGCATCGGATTGAAATGAAATTTAATGCACATAATGACACAGATGAGAGATTCACTTGATCTCAAAAACAAAACAATTAAATGAATACAGGGTGTGCAACGACACAAATACTGGGCAACTTCAATAGCGCGTTGGACCACCTCCAGCTGCAATACATGCCGCCACACGTTCGGCATTGAGTTGATTATACACCTTATGTTGTCCTGAGGCAGATGGGCCCACAAATCTTGAACAGCCAACTCTAAATCATGTACAGAGTGACACGATGGCATCTGTCGTTTTAGCTGATCCTACACGTGCTCTACAGGGGACAAATCGGTGGAGCGGGCTGGCCATGGAAGAGTCTGAAAATGACGTAGGAAGTCTTGAGCAACTCTTGCTGTATGCGGACGAGCATTATCTTGCTGGAAAATTGCCCCTGGGAGACCATTTAGGAAAGGTCCTACATGGGGTTGAAGAATATCATCAACGTAACGTTGGCCCGTTAAGGTTCCATGCATCACAATTAAGGTGGACCGGCTATCGTAGGCTATGGCCCCCAGACCATTACACCAGCTGTGCGGGCAGTGTGACGTAGAACAGTGTGGGGGAATTGTACCGCTCACCAGGGCGCCTCCACACCCGTACACGGTTATCATCTGTCCCCAAAACAAACCGGGATTCATCACTAAACACAAACTTTTGCCAATCTGTGACATTCCACACTGATCTGGCTTGGCACCACTGTAGACTCAGTTGCCGATGTTCCGGTGTTAAAGGAGTGCACGGAAAGGGCTCTTGTATGTAAGATTTGCTTCTGCAAGGTGCCTGGAAATTGTTTGTGGAACAATTGCTACGCCTACGTCTGCTCGTATCGTTGAACGAGTCACTGTGGGGTTCACAAGTGCTTGCCGCACGATCCTTCGATCCTCTCTCCTCGTGGTCTTCCTGGTCGCTCCAGACTCGGTTTTCCGCGCGTGGGTACCTTCTCGTGTCCACTGCTCCCATCAATTTCTAACGGCACACTCCGAACAATCCACCTGGCCAGCAACACGGCGCGTCGACCAGCCTGCAGTTTTCATCCCGATGATCAGGCCTCTCTCAAACTCGCTTAACTGTGAGAAATGTCTTCTAGCACGTTTACCTGGCATGTTTCGCTTACGAAAGTCTTCCTACAATCGGTGGGTAATCGTCACGTTTATGAATCTTCGAATTTGCGCTGGCTTATGTAGCACCCTCTTCCTGATTCTAGCGCCACCTCGGCGTGTATGAGCATGCGTATTGGCACAAAACTTGGATCATTTGCATATCACATTACACTGTACTTATTTTTAAAGTTTCGCGATTGTACTTAGCTTCCTTCTTGGGTCGCTATTTGAATGTTCCTGAGTGTATGTGAAAACGATGACAGCATTTGGCGACGTTTTTCAATTTGGCAATGCCTTTTGAATTAGCGAAATTGGTCGATGGTATATAATTTTTAAGTACCAATTTATCTTATGTACTTCTAGTTTAATGACCATAAAAGAAAATTCTATCTTATAAATCTGTTTTATAAGAGCTATATCTAAAAAGTTATTATCGTTCTAAGTTGATCATTATCATGAAAAAAATAATGAATACAAATATATGACATACTGTAAATTAGAATACTTAATGAAATTAAAAATACCTTTTCTTTCTCTCTCTCTCTCTCTCTCAAGAACTTATAGTAATGCAATAACACAAAAAAACTTATTAGCACAAACAGTGAAAATATTCTAACAAATTCAGTATATTACTCAGAAAATATTTATCCATGGTAAAAAATAATTTTAAAATCGTCACTAAATTTATTTGAAAATAATTGTTTTTCTCTTTTGTTGAATCTATTTTTTTTACTGTTATGTTTATGAGTCTCAAAATAAGCAGCTGCATATTACTTTTAAATTAGTTTAGTCGCGATATTCACGGCACAGTACAATACACTTATATCTACAGATTCATTATACACATTTTAATAGTTGGCGTGGCAATTACAGTGCTTCCGTTCAGTTTATAGTTATTAGTCTTTAACTGGTTGCAGTTAAATACACTACATTAACTTCACACTGCAAAAATACGCGAGAGCTATTGACAACGGACCTAATAATTTTGAACCACAGTCAAGTGCTGAGCTCGTACCCCACTCACCATACTTCAAAACCGTATTAATCTGAGACTCCTCAGATTTAACGAGTGTCATATGCCTTCAATGGCTCCAGGAATCAAACCCATGATTCATAAGAAACAACGCCGGGCATGACCACCCATTCATTACCATAGTTACTCTTTCACTGAAAGTAGCTTGAAATCATTGATATCTAAATTTAACCATGAATATAATAAAGCAATCATAAGCCATTGCTAAATAATACAACGCAAGCTTTGTGGTGGCGGGGTCCTAACTGGGACCCCTCTCACTCCGTCCGGCGCGTCTCTAAGTGTGGGGGAAACAAAGCATCACCAGCAAACGCCATAATAACAAATATTTTTATTCGAGTTCTGAACAAACACTTAAACAATCACAAGTTTAACTATAAGAAGAAACCTAGGGGTGATCTCTAAAACGTCAATTAATCCTAATACTCAATTCTAAGTAAACCCTACTACCAGAAATGGATAAGGAGAACAATCACTAATGACCTCCGGCCGATTCTAAATCTAATATCTTAAAGCTTCAATCTAATAATTTAATCTCAGAATTTACACCTTTTAAACGTTCGCTAAATTTGTGAAGTTAATTCTCCAATGTTCAACTTACTTGACAGCTTCACGGCTCCTTCTCCTCTTTTACATCTACAAAACCTATATATATATATATATATATATAGACTTTATATAATCGAACTAATTAACATATATCTATCTCGTGTTTTTCTTGAAAGGCTGTGAATTAGTATAAATGCTAGCCCCAAAGTTTCTCCAAGAGGATTAGTTAGAATATCTCGTGAATAGCCCCGTCACAGCTTCTTTGAGTCAATATACAGGGTTAGCAAAAATGTATGATCGGATTTTAAAAAATTATATTTTCATATCCGTTACACATATTACAATAAGCAATACACGCAAATAAAGAAACACATACAAACTTTTTACCCTCTGTCGATCAAAGGGAAAGTGAAACTCCCCACTAAATTGTGAAGTTGCAAATAAATTCACCCAAAGTGAATGTACTTTGTGCTATGTTACAAATCGTGCAGAACATTTAATCTCTTTTTTTTCTAAGAAAACGGTAAAAGGTAGCAATTAGCTGGAAAGTAGCGAAGTTGGTTATTTCCACGACTGCACAATTTTTTGTGTTTCAACAAGCTGAAACATCAATCCTTTAATCTTTGCATGAATTTGCTTACTTAAACGACGAACTTTCACCTCGATGGATGGAGCGTGTGGTTGATATTAATTTACCTTTAATCACATGGCCAATAAGTTCCCGGGACCTTACACTATGTAATTTCTTTTTAAGGGCATTGTTTACGTACCACCAATGCCAAAAAACAATGCAAGAAATTTAAAAAAAGGTTTGGACATCATCAGGAACCATTGGAAGTGGGATACTACAAAATGTGAGAAACGAATCAGATTATAAATTAAAGATTTGTCATCTAAAAAAGATACCACTCACCAAAAATTTGTAATTGAATATAAAAAAAAATATTTTTTTTAATTTTTTCGTGTATACTTATTATTGTAATATATATATAGTTTCGGAGAAAATATTTAAAATCTTGTCATTTATTTGCGTATAGGTATCTGTGTAAAAATTTCTTCAGTTTCAAAACGAAAAAATAGAATCGGTTAAGTAAATTAATTGAGGTTTATTCTGTTTACCTACTAAATATCCACTCATCCGGTATAGGGGTTAGTGATGTTGATATATTGTACCAGGGTTTAAATCCCACAGAGCGCACAGATGCTTGTAAATATATAGTGTTTTTACGGCATGGGGGTACTCTAAATAACCATCGAGTATAGCAAGTCTAGTGAGGTTGGTGGTAAGGGAAGAGAAGCAGGAGGCATCTGACCACTCTCAGGGTATTCTTTTTCTAAATTCGGTTGAAACTCAGTCAAATCGGACAGTCACCTGTATGGTGTTCAAAGCTACGGCGAACGATAGACGCAAATCTGGCCTTTTGCCTCGATGAATTTTGTGGGCTTTGATCTAATGTCACTGTAGATAAGTGGCGGCAAAAATAAATCCCAACAATATAAAATTGGACCCATTTCCTGTTAAGTATATAAATAAGGACCCATAAGGAATATAAATAAGGACCCATTTCCTGCTAAGGAACTAGTTGCATCTTAACGGTCATAGAGTTTCGCGTGGGAAAATATCCAAGACTGGACACTACGATGCTTATATTCTAAGGCAAGTCAACCTTTGACCTCCCTTTATCCAGCCGGTAGAGAGGTAACCGGCGCAGTTCCATTGCCAATCTCCACCTTTAAAGTCCATTGCGTGAGAGGTGACTAGAACCAATAGTCAAATAGTAATCTCGGCTGCGTCCAAACAGAAATTATTTTGCCTCACATGTCACTTTTGTGGGCGTGATGTATTCCACCTTTCAGGAGACACCAAAAGCGGAAACCAAGAGACTCTCGAGACGCTAAAAAGCTTCACAGAGTCTAGAGCAGGGGTAAGCATTAAGTCGATCGCGATAGACCGGTGGACCACCGAGACATTTTGGGGTGACCACCTTCACTAATGCCTCAGATGTGCATACTAAAAAAACGCATTTGAGGAACACTGATGCTAACTAATCAAGAAACTGGGTGGAACGCAACACCTTGAAAATTTAGAAGTAGACCGTACCCAGGAAAAGTCTACCCACCCCTGGTCTAGAGAGACACTTCTTCAAGCACTCTTTGAAGTCCAAGCACACTCCAACGTACTATTTCTAACACTTACTGCGACCTATCAAGGCTCCCACCTACGAGCATATCAATGTCGTCACAACGTAGCCTTTCACAGGAGTAATCCGGACTTAACAGCGACCTTCAACAGAGCAGCCCCCTTACCAGCACCATAGTAGTGTTGCAATAATTGCAGTGGTATCCAGAAGAAACTTTTAAATATCTGTTTCTGTAACAGATATTTAAATAAGTATAAGTGAAAAAAATTGACGTATACAATATTTTTAATAATGTGATGAACATAATGCAATAAACTTGATAACTTTCATATATTTTTGGAGATTCTTTTTTTATTCACCGTATATCTATGTTACTTTATTCAGAAAAAAATATATACAGATTTTTAGAGTAATGATAGGAAATGCACTTATAAACACTTTTTTTCGGCGTGAGTGAGATTGTGTGTGTATAAGGGCAAGTGAACGTTCATGTTGAACACAATTATTACATTCTTTTATAGCTATTTATATTCCTAATATAGTTCATTTTAATAAGTATTTCAATGTTCAAGCTGTTATAGTCGACTATTCGGTTAGTAAGCTAAAAAATTTTGTTAAAAGTTACGTGAAAACTTTTTTTTTTAAATTTAAGATTAATCAATTAAAGAATAGAATTTAGTTTAGCATTTCATTGATTTTCAAAAACCTTTTCAGTGAACCAAAATTTGATTATTTTTGATGATACTTATATTTTAAAATATGTTTAACTGATGTTTATTATTAATTCAAATGATATTCAATGATTTCGGAATCAAATTTTACCTAATAGGTCATTATGAGACTAGGTCACTAGTTGGATAATAAACTGACCGATTTATTTGTATTATATGAAATGTTCAAATTAAAACTTAAAATAACATTATAAGTAAGCAAAAATGTAGCTTCTTCACACAGCAGGTCAGCGTTTGTACAACAGCAAATGACTTCCTCATCTAAAAAAAAAAGACAATTTAACATAAAATTGCAAAGCTAAAACCAAAAGTATTTTACGATAGCAGATTTCCTCATTTGAGTAATTAGAAGACACATCCAACTGAGGTATGCTTAAGCAACAATTGATGGATACGAAAATTAGCTTGTACCCAACCTATTAGCTTGAATTAATGTCTCTTTATGTCACATGAGAATTACTGATGAAGAACCTCATAATTTATAGTGTGTTTATCAGATGTCAAGGAAGATGCCTGGGCAGAGTTCTCAGTTTTTCACTTCTTGTGAGGACTTAATGTTATGTTGGGTCTAACGAAACACTTTCCTTATGATTATGTTTGGCGGGCGCAGGACTTAAATCATGGCCGCTGAGTTTCCACAGTTTACCTATGTTTAAAATTCGCAGTTAAGCAACTGGTAGTCAGATTCTAAGTTTCCGTTTATCTACAAAATAAAAGAAAATGTGTATAATCTAGAGATTTTAGCTTTTTTTTAAGATCCCACAAATTGTGTTACTTCTTTATTTTCAATCTATGTTTGAGGGCAAGCATTATCAATCTATGTTTGAGGGCAAGCATTATCAATCTATGTTTGAGGGCAAGCATTATCATCTATGTTTGAGGCAAGCATTATCAATCTATGTTTGAGGGCAAGCATTATCAATCTATGTTTGAGGGCAAGCATTATCAATCTATATTAGACAGAAGCATAATCCTTCTACAATAATCAGAAGCATTATCCTTTTATATTAATCAGCAGCATAACCTTTCTACATTAGACAACAGCATTATCCTTCTATATTACAGATAGAATTATTCTTCTGTATTAGGCAGCATTATCTCTCTATATTAGACATCATTATTGTCTTTCCGTATTATATATTAGTATTATTACTCTATAAGGTAGTAGTATTATCACTCTATATTGGACAGAAACATTGTCCCCCCCCCCGCAGAAAATAACCTCACTATAAAATTTAGTTACATAGATGCATTTGTCCCTACACGAAAAAAGAGAATGTCTAAATGCTAGAGGCTTTAAATATATATTCTGAAATCACCATTACTTAAGCGTACTTCACGTGTCTTGGGCTACATTAATTACTATCGCAGGTTGCATTAATTAATTATGATAATTAATCCATAAGCGCTAAAAAAGAAATTTTCCTTCCATTACAAAATGGTCATTTAAATAGAATGGTCCGAAATACAACAGCCAACATCAAACAAACAAAAAGAATTTTATAAACTTGTCTATATTCTATGTATCACCAAATTCCCTCTCTCTGTCTTAAACTAAAATGCTACAAATCCCTTCCTTAAAACTATACTGAACAAAGATCTTATCCTCTATAATGCACTATCTTTTAAAAGAAATCAACAGAGCTTTTATTCTTTTTACCCTCTCATTTTTTTTAAAGCCAATTCGCCATGGACTTTTTTGTCACAAGCCGTAATGAGTTCTTTGCGTCTCAAGATGCAGATCGTTGACAAAATCATTGCTACTTTGTCGCTTCGGTATCGCTAATTATGAGATTCAGAAATACTAAAGCGTTATTTTTTTTCAAGTTTGGCATATCGCATTTGGTTGGTGTGGAACCGGCATCTCTTGAAATTATTTTTGAGTATCATTAAAAAAAAAACTATGTGGAAAAAAATAGAGCAAAGTCGAGACAAGGATTCTGGTTTTCAAATTTTGTATTTTCTTTGTTGCCTTTGACAGAAACCGAGAAAGGCACGACATTTTTTTCACTTTCTTGAGATGACACAAAAGGAGGTGAAAGTTCTTGATACGGATCTATATTTAATACTTCATTTATTGCTCACCCATGCGCAATTTAGCCACCAACCTATTTTTAGCACTTTCTTTTTTGTTCTTTTTCTAAAAAAGAGATGAGATTCCGAAGTGGAACAGACGAGGGGGGAAAAAGAGGAAACGGCTTTTGGCAAATTAGAAATGAGAGTAGATTTTGATCTAAAAAAATTGCTTTTTTCTGCAACAAGAATGAATGGTAATTTCATTTATGTTTAACGTTGATATTCATTTTTCATTAAAACTCGTTTCATAATATGGAGCAACGACATCAAAATGTGACGTTAAAAAGAAGTGTTAAGCGTAAAAAAATGTTAGATTATCATAAATAGTTTAGAAGAAACATCCAATTATCATAATTTTCCAACCAAACTTGACCCATTATGAAAAAGAACTTCTATTAATGATGGTGTTGGAACTGTGATTATACTTCCGCGTTTCTATCAAAGAATACGGGCTCTTTTGTATTACATCTGGAAAATAAAATGAAAAAAAATTGAATTTATACTTTACTTTAAAAAATCTCTGCTAGTTTTTATTTTTTTAAATTAAACTTTAAAAGCAAAAATAAAAATATAATTTTTTTTTAACATACTTACAATGTTTACATCATGTATTTCAACTTCCTAAACATTCCAAATTTTTAAGAAACATATTAAACCGCCAATAAAAATTGCATCAAATGAATTTTTTATTTATTAACGCATTCGTATAGGAATAGTTTAAACCAGGGTGTCTTAAGGTATCCGACTAATAGCAACAATTTTTAAAAAAAATGCAGATATAGGGATTTTTTTGTGGGTTTTAGATTTGTTTAATAAGTTTTAAGAAAAATGTGCTTGAATTAAGAAGAGAAAAATAAATTATTATTACTGAAATGGGAAGAAATTGGTAAAAATTGACAAAAATAACATAAATATGGCCCATTCTGTACAAAAAGCTAATGAGCAGATTTTCAGTTTATCAATTCTGATGTGTTGCTATGTTATTCATTTTTAAGTGACTTTTAGGATAAGAGATATTTTAATTTTTACAATAACTAGGGCACTTTATCTTAGTTATTATACGAAATTGCTTAAAAACAGTGATTGTATCAATATTTGGGACTGTAAATTTTGTAAAAAAACAGTGATTGATAACTCTGAAGGTTAAAACACTTTTACTATTATACAAAACATACACAAAAAATTTCACACAGTTGATAATCTTCAAAACTTTTTTAGCAATCACTGTGCCTGTTTGAGCATTTTCAAAAAGACACATTTCGAGTAAAACGCGTTTTAAAATATAAAGCTAATAAGATATCCTATAAAATAATCATAAAAAATTTGTGAATTTTTGGAAAACCCCACCATTTTAGGGTAGTCGGATACCTTAAGCTTTCCGTTGCGTCGACTCCCATAAGCAAATCAAAGTTCATTTACGATTGGGTAATTCTATATACGTTTTATTTGTGTTATATTATTGTTTTGCAGAAATAAACACTTGCAATTAGTATAAATGTGTTGTGTGAATTAAAGCCACCCCTTACACTTCTATCTCCCTGTCTATCTGAACATACTGCATGATGTGTAGGTGGACTTAAATGATCAAAAGACATAATTGCATATCAAATAGATTTATTGATTCTTATCAGCAAATACGTTTAGACACACATTAATCAATTTAAGAAAAACAAATAAGAGTGGAGAAACTAAACGGGGAATCACTACTAGCGGAATAACAGAATATCAACTGAATCCAGGAAAGCTTAAGCACGCACAATTACAGCTACGCCACGTACGAATAATCTCATTATCTCAAATAAAATCACTGACCTTATATTTTACATCGGCTGTTCCTTCGTGATGACTTCGCCTTCTTACTGGCTGGGAGAATGGGTGAAGAATCCACGCTTTGTAATAAGGATTTTCACAATATTCAATCCGCTTCTCCTCGCGTACCTCCACACGCAACCGGCTATCTACGATTGTCAACAAAATCGTGCTGACGTCTCGATCTTTAATTCACTTAACTTCACTCTTCCTATCACTTCTTTTTAACTCGCGAAACCCGAACTTATATAATATATCTTAATTACATAAATCACGCCTGGCTCTCGGTGAAGATTCGTTGAAATAAAAAAAATTGTTTTAAGGAAAATAGAGGAGGTTAGTCGAAGACCGTATACGTCCGTCACAAATGGAAAGGATAGGCTTTTTTGATTATTTTAATTATGTTATTAAATCTTGGAATAATAGTCGACGGCAACGGGTGAAGTACTTCCTCAGTATTCTTTAGATTTGATCGATACTTTGATTTTATGGTGTTTAAAGACGAAAATGTCTTCTCACATAATTAAGCTGTAGAAAAACGTACAAAATACTGCCTTGCAGTTATAGAAATTGTTGGAATTTCTTTTGCAGCTCCTAGTCAAAACTCTTCTAAGGAAGGGTACCTTATAGAACCAACAAGGTAGACAGACCCCGAGGTTACGATTAAATTAAAACGCATGCGAATGCATAATTAAAGTCTCAAAGTAATAAGTTGTAACAATCTATCAATGCTTAAGTTCGAAATATAAGTTTACAGGAAAAAAACACCGAATAAAAAAATCAGATACCTTTAAGTTAACCCTTTAAGCGACAATTTTTTTGGCAAAATGTTCCAAACAGAGCAGATTTTTTATTACATATAACTAAGCATTTTTCATAACAGAATGTGAATGGAAGAATTTTATTTTAAATTTCAATTTTAAAGTTTTTTTACAATTTTTTATTTTATAATTGTGGAACACAACAAAAACTCCTAAACGTTTGCATTTTATAAGTACACTCTGCATGCTACGAAGAAAGTTCCATGTATCTCAAAAGAATTTCTCACAAAATTACGGAAAAAATTTCATGTTCTTACCTCTTTTTCAAACGGTTCAGGATTTTGTGAGTGTGTGCATATGTATGTGTGCACACAAGTTGAAGTATTGTGTAAGACAAAGTTTTACATTGCTGTGGGGGGGGGGAAGAGATAATATCTTCTTTTTTCGATTATCTTTTATTTTTTCATTTCTTCTTAAACAGCAAATTGTACATTGCTTGCCAATCCCTGTTCTTTATGGAATAATTTCAAAAATCTAAATTCTTGTCTTCAATGAAAAATTCCCGCCTTTCCCGCAAAAAATATTCCATTTGAGAAGTATTTCAGTACCATGGACAAATTACATCACTTAAAAATACTAGGACGAATAATCTCACTATAAGAATTAAAAATTAGTGCAAATCAAAGGCTGAAAGAAAATATCTGTGTCCTTACAACGTACGGGCAAACTGGTTGTGGATAACTTTCGGTAGCCCATACGGTGTGCCGGGAAAACAGTTAAGAGGTTTAAGTATATTCTTTCGTAGTTTGATGAATTTATTTTATGTGATACTAAATCAGCGTTTCTCTAATTGTGGAACGCCCCCCCCCCTTCTCTCTAGAGGGACGTGATAACGCCACAAAGGGGGCGCCAGCATATTGAAAAGTTGAAAATAAAAGATTTAAAAAAATTATCAATTTACTCGAAGTAAACAAACAAAATACATTCTGACATAAAATATAAAATACATATTTGCACTGATATAATACACTTATAAATGTATCAGTACTGCATAATGTATTTTGTAACTAATTTAACAGTACAAATTTAAGAACAAGTTTAATAATTGCCAGTGACCCCATGTGCTTGCCATATGTAAAATGTTTACAAAAAATAACACTTATCTGGATGATGTGTAAGGTTTATAATTAATCCGTTAACTGCCGATTAAAAGTTACGGGATTCGCTCCACAATACCACCGTTTCCCACGTAGATGCGTGTATGCGATGTATTGGGGGGGGGGACAAAAGGAATACGTAAGTAAAACCTTCACAGAAAAAAAATCGTTCGCAAACACTGTCAAGGTTTAAAGCCTTCGGAATAATTTTCTGAATAGCACTGCACAGAGAAAATTGTACTTCGAAAAAACGTATATATGCGCCCGGGGTTAATAACGCTTTTGTTGAAAGAGACGTTTATGTACGCCAATGACACTTAGAGGTTAAAGTCATATTGTAGTCTTAATGTCAAAGTATAGTATTATTACATTCAATAAAATGTTATTGTATGGGGGGGGGGGGCGATGAAAATTATGATTGAAAATTGGGTCGCAAATACTGAAAGTTTGAGAAGCACTGTACTAAATAGAACATTTCACGACCTATTTTGTTTCCAATGTTTAAAAACTGAAAATTAAATATTTTTTCGTTCTAAAGCATCTAATGAGTAATTTAAAGTTGTGCTACATCATAATTGATCAAACATTAACATGTTTCCTCGTAAAGTATAACCTTTTAGCAACACAATAACGATTTTCTCAAACAATTATAGCTCTTTATACGCATGAGCCCACAGTAATTCTAGCGTAGCCATTTTTAACTAAAATGCAATTAAAAAGTAATCATTGAAGAAGAGTGCAAAACACTTACAGAAGAAATCATAAATGAAGAGCTTTTAGTCATGTTAAGTTGTTCTTGATTGATAATAGCACGTTAAACAAAAGATATTTCTGACATAGAGGAGTGATTGATTATCCGTTATGAAATTAGTAGAGTGAAACAATTATTATTTATATCTGTTATAGTTGTTAGTATTACTGAAATGAATTCCATTAGAATAAACGGACAATATAGGCTTAGCATTTATATCAAGTCTTACAGTCTCAAATGCATTGTCTTTTAGCCTATACTAATATGGCAAATTTTCCTCTGTGAACGCTATCTATTTAAAATTTTATTTCTTTATACCTTAGCAATTTATTTTCATTTTGTACAAAACTTGTATTTTATTTTTTCCCTCCTGTTCTAATTCAATGGATATTTTTAAGTATTGTTAACAGCAGTGATTCCCAAAGTGGTCTATGTGGACCCCCTGGGGTCTATGATACCCTGCACGGAGTCCACGGCAATGAAAAAATAATTCGGGGTTCCATGAGGTGTAATTGGGAGTCTACGGTAGCCTAAACCAGATTGTGACTTTAATTTTAATAGAAAATCTAATAAGTGTAAACCATATTTACCTATTCAACAGCTTTATTTACTAAATTTACTGGGATTAATTTGTAATAACAAGGCGACAGCATACATTTTATTAAAAAAGGTCCATCATTTCTGTGTTTCTTGCCAGAATCAAGCTAAAGGAGTATAAAACTGGACGTGAATTTTAACAGTTTCTCAATTTGTCACAATCTGCCAGAAAAATGACGTTTTAACTTATGTTCAACATTTAAATGCCTTTTACTCAGGTTTGACTAGGTTTGAGAATGTTCTGATCGTGGTAATATCACAGTAAGTAATGAATTCATGTTGTCACATTAAAAAAAAAAAAAAAAAATGTCTGATTACAAAAGGAATTATTTTAATAACCCTAACGAAGATCTTAAAGTATAGAAACGAATGCCAGCAATTTTGGATTTAAAAAAGATATACCTGTTATTTTTTTTCGAATTATGGAACATCTTAAGAAAGTTTTTAATTGATTTTTCTAGAGAGGAGGAGTTTCAATATGGTTGCCAATCTCCAAAATTAAAATAGGGAAAAAAAGAAAGATTGGATCCTACTAACCGAAGAGATTGAGGGTTAAACCTGAAAAGATTGGTGCCAAATGTTAAAAATGTGTTTTTGAAGCACCAGATTCATCCCACCCATTAAAAACATTGGTTTGTTGCTCAGTTATTTTATGCAACAATTATTTTATATATTAAATTAAAATTTATTTAACTAATGCACATGTGTTTCTTAAGCCTTAAACTCGCTACTTAACTCCAGTAGAAACATAAAACTTTTAAAGTAAGTAGTGCAATACCAGCTGTCAAAAAAACATTTATGTTGATAAATTTGCAAAAATTTAATATTAGGTAAGTAGGGATCTACACAAAACCGAAAACCATGGTAAGGGCTCTATGAGATAAACAGTTTGGGAACCTATGGTTTATAGTATAAAATGGGGATTAGTAATAAAAATGAAATTAAGTTTTTGACACTGAAAATTCCTCCGAAATTTTAAGAGATGGTTATATAGCATTTTGTTAAGTCTTAGTACCAGAGAAATAATTATATGGGTATAATTTGTTTAACACTGCTATTGATCTAACAAACTAATGGTGACTTTAAATTTATAGAATGGAACTCTTACATGCAACTTTTGTATAATCCAGCGTTTCTCCAATTGTGGGGTGCCCCCCTCTAGGTTAGCGTGATAACCCTATGTGGGGGGCGTGAGCATATGGAAAATTCAAAACTAAAATATTTAAAATAATTATCAATTTATTGAAAGGAAGCAAAGCAAAATACATTATGATATAATAAAAATAAAATATATATGCATTGACATTGAAATTATATACTTATAAATGTATCAATACTGCACAAAGTATTTGATAATTAATTTATCAATACTAAATTAAAAACAAGTTTAGCAATTACTAATGACCTTTATTTGATTGATACTTGATACTACTTATCTTGATAACTTGATTGGTTTATAATTAAAGTCGTATTGTGTAGCTTTATCATCAAAGCACATTATTATTGCATTCCATACATTGTTATTGTAAAAGGGGGAGGGGAGCAATGAAAATTATAATTGAAAATTAGGTCTCTAATATTGAAAATTTGAGAAGCACTGGTATAATTTGCTTCATTTCTAAAATTTTAAGGCATTTTTAAACAGAAAATATAAAACATTAATTACAGGAAACATACAACGTTACAAAAGCACTTACATCATTAACAGAAGATAAAATAACAGAAAATGACTTTATTAAGATAAGTTAATGAATATTATATTTGATCTTATAAAAAGCTATTAATCTGATTGACAATAATGAAATCATTTAAACTATCTAATATTCTAAGAGCACAAACACATTTATATGAGAAGCATATTTTATTTAAGGTGATTTTCCTAGAAAACAAACACCTGAGTAAATTTTCAGAAAAATGAAAGATAAAATTGGCAAATATTCATCTTTTAAAGGTATTTTAAAAAGAGAATATTAATATATCTTTATAATAGATAAATTCCTTTTATTATAAAAGTTATATATATGACTCTCCTTGACTTTTAATAAAACATAAACATATTTTGAATTTATGGAACATCTGTTATAATTGTCGTTTTTATTCTGGTTTAACTTATCTTGATGTGATATAGATGAAGACCTTGAATTTTTCAATGATGACAAAATACTTTCCGTAATAGAATGATAAATGCTTTGATCTGATGCCATTTATGACCTTCACGATGACATCTTAAAATGTTTAACACCGTAAAAATTTCCTCAAATCAGCTACATGTAATTAATTTAAACAAAGCGTTTTTCAATTTCCATTATTGTTATCTGAAAGAAACTGGAAAACAATAAATATAATGAACGCGTTGAACGATTTCTCATAATAAAAGGAATAATAACGTTTGTATTCAAGGTTAAATTTTAAATGAGTATGCGTTCCTGAACTCAGATGAAAAATTTGCAAACCTGTATTATTTAATGTATAAAATTCCTACGCATTATTCCATGTAGAAATGAAAATAAAGGCATGTAAAACATTTTCTAGATCTTTTTTATTTTATTATTTTTGTTGTATTTTTTAACACTTGGGTTTTTTTACCCACACTTTTGGTGAAATTACAAAAAAAGATGCGTACATAATTTCAACATAAATTTTTCCTAATTTATAAATAAATATGAATAAAAATATTTATTTCTCTAAACCATACTGCTGTTGTTATCCCAAACATAGAAGTTTTTAATTTTGATGTGTTTTTTAAAGCATTTTGAAACACATTGAAACTCAAGGCAACGAAAAAAATATGAAAATGTCAGCAATTGGGACATATAAATTCTTACGTATACATAAGAATAAAAAATTTACATTAAGCCCAAAAGAAATCGAATTTAAAAGTACATTGTTACACAGAAATTGTAATCCTAATGAACATTCAGCATCATGTTAACTTTTTATTCCCCCTAAGAGTATCAAAATTATTCATTTTGTAATTACACTATTGATGATTTTATTAGTATAGGAAAGTAAGGAAAGGTAGTACAATGGCTTGAAATGTATCGAATCAGTTCTTTATCTTTCAGTTACATATATACTCGAGACATCTGGATACTTTTTATAACTTTTCGGCGTTAAGCTGTAGGTGGGTGGAACAGTGGATTCCCCTTGTGACCTTGGAATGTTTGGGAGCAGGGTGATTTGAACTGGCCACCTTCGAGTCTGAAGTGTACGCGTTAGAAGACTGGGATGAAAAGTAATCCCTTGCTCGGTGCTTACACCCTTTCTAGAGTAGAAAGTTGTTTGTGCTATTGATGGTATTCTGAGCTATACATAGAGAAGGCTAGTTTTCAGACATTATTGCAATTGATTTACATTTCCAGTAGGTTTGAGTATCGTTGGAACTTTTTCCAGTTGCTAGCAGTTTTTTCAGTCAGACTGGTTGACTTGTGAGCCGATACCATTTAAATCACTAGTCACAATTTAATTGGAATGTATTACTTAGACTCTTCATGGAAATACTTAATCATCCAATAGCATTAAATTGAGCTGACATCCAGGGTGCAATTCCTGAGTCACCAATTTAGCGACAAGCTGATGTGGTAGATTCTGATGACCTGGAATGGTTGGGATCATGATGATTTGAATTTGCCACCTTTGGGTCTGAAAGGTACTCGTTAGACGACTGGGACGATAAAGGAATCCCTATTCGAGCCTGACGTTAAGCGCGTTTTTTTCTTGTTTTTTGTTGGTTGCTCCTTGCGGGGAAAGGAATTGCTGCTTCATATTCCAAAACTTCAACACTCAACTTTTGATTAAGTTTGCTTCATGCATCAACTGTGTTATTTAGTTGCTGTTTACATCAGTTTTTACATTAAGCTGCCAATAACAACCAATTATATATGTACGGGATTGAATATCCTCAACACATTATTGTAGTCCATGATAAAAATTACTGATTTTTTTTTTAAAATTCTCTGTTTTCTCTAATCAGAAAATTACAAAGATGAAAAAAAAAAATAAACCTGAGATTAGATTGTTTGTTTCCGGCATTTATTAAAAAAATTAAAATGCTGATTTAAATACTAAATATTTTTAGAAAATGCATGATTTTCCTTTCCTTCTTACAATTAATATAAATACAAATGACTTCATTTTTAACACCCTTTCATAAGTTTTACATGTATGTAACCAAATCTTTAAACTCGATTTTTACTCACTTTAAAAGGTCAGATCAATTCGAAATTTTGCTCACTTCTCCAGAACCGATGACAATACAATAATTTATAATTTTATTCCATTGTAATGATCAGGATTAACGGTTTTCTATTTTCAGATCCCATCCTAGATCAGGCGACTAATTTCAGATCCCATTTCCAGATTGGGCGACTAAAAGATTAAGTTACTACTTGGTTCTATTAAATATAAAAGGGTGTTTTTTTAGTTTTCTTATAAACTCTAATTTATTAGATGAAACTTTTTAGTGGAAAAGTATAGCAAGTATAAAGCCTAACAGACAACTTTAGAGGAAATTATATTAAAATTAGCATTTCACATTTTATAAATGATTATAAAATTAAAAAGCTCATCATTATTTTAAATTTACAAGCTACATTTGTAATGGGCGTCAGCGAGATCTATATTCTGTAACCTGGGGTTTTTTCATCTACCAAAATGGTTCTTCAAGCTAAAACACACCTCCCCGGTATACAATTGAACATCACTACCAAATGGTATATAAATAGTCAGAGAGAAAGATAATAATGTAGATTATTATAGAGAATGTTAGATGCTTGTGGACGATATTGCCTCTTTAATTAGCTTCTGAACTACGGTTGCGTCGATGCTTGTAAGTTAAAAGAACTTGGAGAACTTTTATGTGGCAAGTTGGAGAGATTACCCCTCATTTGAGATATGTAATAATTGATTCTTACTCTTTAGCTTGTCTTGTCCATATCACGTACTCATTTCTAACGTTTAAGTTAACAAAAGTATATAATTGCAAGTATCTATTTGTAATCATTTTGTATCTGATTTACTGGCTTCTTCATCCATGCTGCGTTCGATCTTTCGGGAATCCATTTGATCAACATCTTTATCTCAACCAACATGAAGAGATAACGTGACATCTTTCTTGCAAGAGCACTCATGTGCAGCATTTATTGTAAATTTCGTTGTATTGGTAATACGTTCATCAATAAATGTTTGTATGTATGACCTCGCTTCACTACAAAACTGTTCAACCGATCACTATGAAAATGACATGTACATGTGTCTTTTAGGAGATGGTTTATGTGTTATCCTCTTTGTTGCAGCTCCCCCCCCCCAGGTGGAGCTACAGCATTTCAACTTCTGCACCGTTCAATCAATTACCAAGTTGCCAACATGGTCCCCAAAAATGATGCCAACTTGGCTCTCTCACCAGTATTTCGCTATGTTTCCATTGAATCGCCATTATAATGTGAGGAAGGAGTTGCTTGAGAATATTAAATTTTTAACATAAAATAAATACAATAGAAAGTAATATTAAGGTATATTAAACCAGATATAAATTATTTACACTATTTTAAGTGTTTATTACACAAAATTTGTAGCAATGAGTTACTTTTGCTGAGCAGAGCTTTTACAGCTTAGGAAGGTATTTTTAAAAATCGACCCACAGACAGTTACAAATAAAAAAAATTCTTTTTATGAGCTATTAGATCAACAGACTTAAAGTTTAACACATATGTTATTTTTTGTTCAGCTGAGATATGAAAAAAGCTTTTTTTTTTTTTGTTTTATTTACAATTCTCGTAAATTGAACTCATTACAAATTTTTTATTCCTTCAATCTGTTTTGTTTAATTTTTCAGTTCACCCGTACGAATATCGAACAGGTATACCAGCTAGTCTAATATATAAGACATATAGAGATAAAGTAGATCTATATTAAATAGAAACTCAATATTTTTAAATTAACTTTTAAAAAAATTACTAAAATACCCTTGTAAGACTCATAATATTATGTTTTAAAATAATATAACCTGTTTTATTTAAACTGCTTTCGGTATTATTATGGTTTGAAATTATAAATTCAAGCGTGGGAATAACAGGTTTTAAAAAATCCGTTTCCATTAAGTAATTTGAGACGGTTAATTGTCGTTTATGAAGGAATTTGTAAGAAATGTCATTGCTTTCAGCTGGAATTTCTGACCTTACATTTAAAACAGACAATTTTCACAAACATAGCAAAAGAAAAAATTATAACATACAGCTGGATATTGGAAATTCTTCATGGCCAAGGCAAAGTCTTGAGGCAAAATTTCCATTTATCGGAACATTCCATATTACATTGCAACACGAGAAGAAAAAAAAAACAATCATTGCCGGAGATTCAAAGAGATAACTATTAATTATCGTATCAGTAAAGAAAGGTGGGTCACTTACGAAATTGCGGTGTTTATCACTTTGATCGTACGAAGTAGGTGTGGAGACTCGGATATATTCTTATCGAACAAATGCATCAGATGATAGGAACAGTAGAAGTATAATTAAAGTTTGGAGAGGTCAGTTAGTGTAGCTGTCCCTTTTGGACGATTAAAAAGAAAGCCTTAGGTACCAGATTATATTGCTTATGGTCATCTCTTCATATCCTGTTATCCTTGAATACAGTTTCAAATTATGTTTGTATATATTTCAACATCTCTCTGTATTGTATGTTGATCTTTCTTAAATCAACATACAATGCTTTGATAATAGTTAAGTATTTTTTTCGTCATTAAAGTAAAATAAACAGTGAATAATGATTTTGCATCAGATTTCGGCACTTACTCTGAACTTGTTCCCCGGAAAATTTTGATGTAGCGCGTATATCTCTAGCAGTGATAGCTTAAGGTATTTGACTACTCAAAACTCGCCGTTTTGGTGAAAATGTTCGAAAATTCTTTTATGCTTTTATTTTACAGCCCATACTTTTAAGATTCCAAAAACTATCTATTTTTATCTCTACGATATTTAGAAGCTAAGTTATAGCATAATTAGTAAACCGGAAATGGAGTTTACAAAACCTGAAGCAGATCCCTGGACAAAATATTTTTAAGATATAAAATTAAAATTTTCAGAACATGATTTATTTTGCTCTATCTGTATTATAAATCAAAATCTAATCTCATGTACATATTTATGTACTTTATTGCATTTTTTATGAAAAAAATCATTAATATTTTTAAAAAATCTGGCATATTTAAAAAAACTTTCAAAAGTATTACAAATCTTTTAATTCTTAACACATATAAAGATGTTATTCATGAACTGTATACATATTATTTGAATACCTTTATTAGAATTTTGTGTAACTGCAATTTTTCAAAAAAATTTAACTAAAGACGACAATTGTTACAGTCTATAAAACTCTCCAGAAAACAACAAAAGGTTTAAAAAAAGTCCGAATTACTTAAACATGAAGCTAAAGAAATTTTGACTTATAAATATAGTGAGTTTAAAAAATGTACAATTAGTAGAAAATTTTTATACTGTATAAAATCTTTAAATGCATTTTCTGAGAAACGATGTTTTTCTATTTTTTGCTTCACGGTAAAGTTCAACACAGGATTTCTTTTTAAGATATTGAATTGAAATTTTCCGAAAATTTTTTATTTAAATTTATTTCTAGTATAGACTATGATCTAATCTCTGTGTATATATTTTGTATTTTATTGCACTTTTTATGAGAAAATAACAGTTTTTTGTAAGAAATTGAGTTTTTGCTTAAAAAATGACATATTTCAAACACTTTCAAAAGTATTGCAAATCTTATAGCTCTAAGCACAGATAATGATATAATGTATGTACTGTACAAATATTATTCGAATATATTAATTAGAATTTTCAACACAAGGTTTACCGTAACTGCAATTCCTTCACTAAAATTTCACTCAAAATTCCCAATATATCAAAAGTTATTTTTAATTTTGGGGAAATTGTACTTGAACTCCTAGTTTTATGCCCCATTTAAAATAAAAAAGTGTTTATTTAGTTGAAAAATTATCTATTTAATAAAAAGTGCTCCGAAGGTAGCCACATACTTTAACCAGTTAACATTGTTGACGAGTATACTCGTCATGAAAAAATTACCGGATTTTGTGTCATAACGAGTATACTCGTCACGCATAAAAAGTTGTGATCATTGGTTACTTAAACTGTAATTTTTGAGAAAAACAAACATATTGTCAAATTTCAAACTTTTTAGAATATTGTAAGTAAGACAAATAAATACAAAAAATGTGAAAAATTTATGGTGAACTATGCGTTCCCGTATTCACGGGCTAAAACAGTGTATAAATTAGCATACAGAATGTAGTTATGTACGATAATACTGTTTATATATATATATATATACATATTATGTATATATATAATAATATATATATATATATACATAATTAAGTATTATTAACAAAGTATTATCGTACATAACTACATTATGTATGTATAATTATATATATATATATATATATATATATATATAGATGCTAGCCTAAAGAGGACAAAGGCAAAAGTTGGAAAATTGGTTAAGGAATTTAAATTTTTGACTTTACACGTACTTAATTTTTCTTGCTTTTCTCGACTAATATGTATATAATACTTGTATATGTTACTGTCAATCAAATAAATAAGTAAACCCATCTCTTTGATCCAATATTTTAGCAGTGGCATTTACTCTGAGATTGACGAGTATACTCGTTATCGCTTTGTTTTCGTGACACACATAGTTACGTGCTTTCAAACGGTGGCACCACCGTTAACTGATTCATGGAAAAATTCAAAATCTCAACTTTGTATATTCCAAAAAAAATTTTGTGAATTGAAATCTAACTTTCTTGAGAAAATTTCTCAGTTTCAGAAGCTTAAAACATCTGGATATTCTTCGAAATGTTCATTTGTAAAAAGTCATGAGAGAAGTTCATTTTGAAACTTTTGGAAATAATAACGTTGAGTTAAACGCAGAAAAATTTTGATGAATTATAACAAGATAATAATTTTATTTTAGAATCTTCTTGTTTTAGTTGAAATATGTTCTTGAATTACTTAAACGTTTTCAGTAAGATTCTTGAAATGCATTGTTTTAAAAATTTGAAAAAAATAAATAAATAAAAGAATACTTGAATGTCTAGATTCCATTTTGGATGCAGAGCTGACATACACAAAAATTCTCCAGTTTGATTTCTTTAAAACTCATCTGGCTTAAAATATTGCAAAACCACTGTAGAAAATTTAAAATACAATGCTACTTTCACTTAAAAGAAATTTTATAACGCATTAAGAGCACTTTTTTCTATTGAATTCCAAGCTTTTAAAGTAATTTTCAATTATTGTTTTGCTGTTTATGTTTTCAACACTTTAAAACATTATTTTTCAATAATTTTCCTTCTATTCGTTAGAAAACTTACAGTTGCTCTCATTTTTTTTTTAAAGTATGTGCCAAAAATTGTAAAATTTACAAGGAAATATTATGAGGAAATAAATTATGAAATAACCAACAATTATTATTATTAACGCAACTCATTAGTTTAGATTTAAATTTTAATGTTATTCTTTTTTTACCATATTAAATATGTTGCTTCCTTACTCAATGAAAGCTACTCGAAAATTTCTAAACAGTTCTAACTATGTTGCACGAGCTATTAGTGCAATTATATAATTGCACAAGTGGTTATGCATAACAATCTGCCAATTCTAAATATACTGAAAATTTTTTACATCAAAATATTTTCGAAAATATAAAGAAGAATATGATGTTGTAACACACTTTTCAAAAAATTGCGCAAAAGAATACTTATTTATTTTACCATAAACACATTCCATATAAATATCCATAGCATGTTATGCAATAAATTAATAATACTAACTTTTGAGACAGCTTTACAAATTGGTTTGGATTAAAATGTCTGGATTCTCGTTTAGAATCAATGAAGATTGGAAAAGACGTAACATCAAGATGTATAAATTAAATTTATACCTCAAAGTTACTGTGTTTTCAAATGTTTAATTCCATCGTTTTAAGCATGTTTTACATGTTATATTTTCATTTCATTTACGTATGGTACCGTACAGAAGTTTTGCCAAATCACTTTCACTACTGCCTACATGTCGCGACATTTGGCGATGTTTTTTGAAAAACGAAACTGGTTGACGGTATAATACTGAAGGTATCCGACTACCCTAAAATTGTGAATTTTGCCGAAAATTGACAAAAAAAATTTATGAATTTATTTTATAGGCCATTTTATTAGCTTTATAAATGTGTCAAGTTTGTTATTTTCCCGTCTCTAGAACAAAAACTATAAGTGTTTTAGTGGAAGAAGATGTCATTACTTAAGGCAAAATGTCATTTCGCGTTTTACTGAAATGTGTGTTTTTTTAAAATGCTCAAACGGGGCCAGCGATTGCTAAAAAAGTTTTGAAAATAATTAACTGAAATTTTTTGTGTATGTTCTGTATAATAGTAGAAATGTTTTAATCTTTATATATACCAACCACTGTTTTTTTCTTATTACAAAATTTACAGTCCCTTATGTGAATATAATAACTGTTTTTTAGCAATTTCGTATAGTAACTAAAAAAAGAGCTTTAGTTTTTTCATAAAAATTAAAATATCTCTTATCCTGAAGGTCATTTTGAAAATGAATAATACAGCAACACATCAGAGTTGAAAAATTGAAAATTTGTTCATAAACTTTTGGTACAAAATTGGTCACCTATATATATATATATATATATATATTTGTAAATCGTTACCCAATTTTTCCCATTGTAACAATAATAGTTTCTTTTTCACTTCTTAATTTTAGCGTATTTTTCTAAAAATGTACTAAACAAGTCTAAAGACAGCAAAAAATCCCCATATCTCTATTTTTTTAAAAAAATGCTGTCGCACATAGTCGGATACCTTAAGTACTTGAGTATTATTTAATAAATATATTTATCAAAATGTGTCGAATGGATTCATCTAACATTTTATTTATTCAAGCATTTTTAGAACATATTAGAGATTCTACAGAATTGAAATCCCTTATCTTGCCAAAAAAAAAGCTTTGTACAACATACAGAAAATAATATTTTTGACCTATATACATTGTGTTTTGATTTCGAAACAAATAAAATTTCTGACGATTCATCATTATTTTTTTTATTTCTCTGTTTGAAGAGAATGAGAGTTTTGGAAGCTCATTCAATCCTTTCCCTTGAAGTGATATGCGCAAGAAATCCAAAGGGATATATTCACTGATGCATACAATCTGCTATGTTAACATTCACCCAATTTCTTTGTTTCTGAAGATTTTTAAGAAGAAAAATTTGAATCGATGACCGAGAATCCTTCTTACCTCAATGTAAGAGAATTTTAGAGGGGGATTTTAAAGAAAAACAAAGACGTGTGTTTCAAAACACTTGGTTTGTGCATGAGTTATTATAAAAGTAGCTATAAAACTTGTATTCCAAAAATTGTAAAACTATTCCAATCTATTTCATCTTTTAAAACTCACCTAATCCTTTAATCGATGCAACCCTTTAAAAATTAGACTTCTGAAATTCAATGTTTTCTAAAGCTAATTAAATAATAAAAAATTTAAATAATACAAGATTAAATCTCCATTTTAAAAGTTAAATCTGTAAACTAAACTAAAATCAGTGAAGTAACATCCCATGAGGGCCAAGATATACTGTGGCCATCTGAACTTTCGAGACCTGGGCTCTGAAGAGCATGAGCAAATGCTCCAGTCAGGTGATCAGTCTGACGCGAAAACCCCTGTGTTTAGTTCTCAAGTACAAGCTTGGTTCTCATTTATCGACCCTCTGAAAGGATGAAAGGCTGAGTTGAGCTTGCCAACCCGAAGTTTTGAACCCCGGAAGTGTGACGTAGAAACGCGATACGCTACAACTCAGCCAAGCTTCAAAACTGTAAATATAAAAGTCACGTGGATGTTAGCAAATATTATAATTTTTAGTAATAGCAATACTTTCCCGGGGTATGGAATTTTTAAAATAGAATGCAAATTCATTCACACACACAAATTTCATTTTCGTCATTCAAGTTACGGGGCCTCGTTTGGTAATAGTATAGGTGACCAGAAACTTAAACAAAAACGATCCAAATCCTAGTTTTCGAGTAGAACTCTTCGGCGTACAATTATAGTAAAAGAAATTCTGATTAAAATCGTAATATCTTGAGGCCCTATGGCACTTACATATTATATCTTCAACCGATATCATTAAATCAAATCATGTCACTAAAATCCGCGATATACAGCCAATAGTGGAAACAGTGGCTGATCATGTTCAAACATAGTAATTATAACAGCGTTTAACCACAGTTTTTTAATTGCCAACGTGTTTTGATTTTGCGAATTGGGCCGACGGTATAATACGCAAGTACCGGTTTATTCAATTAAATGCTGACTATTAGTTCACAATCTCTCCATATTTATATATATACTCAAGACCCAATACATTATGACCACCCCTACATCTTGCAATGAACTCGCATGGATGACGTGGAAGGCACGTGATCAGGTGGAAGTGGTATTTAACTGCTGCGGGAGAATCTGAAGAATAATTTTTTCACTTACTTCTGTGTGTGATGGGAAAAACTGCGGATCTAAGCTACTTTGATAGAGGGTAAATTGTAATGTCTCGAAGGCTCGGAACAAGTATTTCGGAAACTGCACGACTCGTGGGTTGTTCGCGATCGACAGTTGTTAGTACTTATGCAAAGTGGATGAATGATGGTGAAACCAGCTGTAGACGACATGGTGTTGGACGTCCACACGCTATCCAAGGAAAAGGTCACCGGAGACTGTCTCGCATGGTGGAGCAAAACCGGCGCCAGACAAAGGCTCAGCTGACAGCCCAATACAATGCAGGGCCAAGTAGAATAGTATCGGAGCACACTGTTCAGCGGACACTGTTGGATATGGGGCTACGCGGCAAACGTCCCACTCGTGTGCCTTTGCTGACCAAGCATCATCGCAAACTGCGCCTACGCTGGACCCGGGAACATCGCGACTGGTTCATGGATTAGTGGGAGAGAGTTGCCTGGTCAGATTAATCACGGTTTTTCATTCATCACGCTGATAGCCGTGTCAGGATACGCCGTCTTCCAGGCGAACAGTTGCTCCCTCAATGTACAGTAGGTCATACACAGGTCGGTGGTGGTGGTATTAAGCTTTGGGGGACGTTCTCTTTGGCGCCTCTGGGACCCGTGGCTGTGGTAGAGCAGACTATGAATGCTACAGGGTATCAGAATATCATTGCGAACTAGTTGCACCCTTACATGGCCTCTGTTTTTCCAGCTGGAAATGGAATGTTCCAACAGGACAACGCCCCGTGTCATAAGGCTAAAATTGTGTTGAAGTGGTTCCAGGAACATGATGCTGAATTCCAGTTAATGTCCTGGCCACATAGCGCACCGGATTTTAATCCGATAGAACACATTTGAGATGTCATGGGACGGCAGCTCAGAGTTCTAAGACCACCAATTCGCAACATCTCGGATTTGCGTTACCGTTGCTTAAACATTTGGTTCAATTTGGCTCCGGCCATCTACCAAGGACTTGTGGCATCCATGTCAAAGCGGGTTGAAGCAGTGTTGCGCGCCAAAAGTGGGCCGACTCGTTATTGACAGGTGGTCATAATATTTTGGTTCTTGAGTGTATATTTATCTTGTTAAAATTTTCAATCGTTAATAAAAGGCATTTTAAAACACTCAACTGAGCTGAAATTTTATATACACGATTATTTTGGATGACAATACAGTAATTTAATTATAATTAATAAAAATAATTGATTAAAACTAATTATTCAAAGAATTACAAATACGGCAGCATTGGCATCATTTTTGACGACTTAGCGACCGTTTTGGCATTTTGTGCCAGAACTTGAAAAGGCTTTTTCCTCACATTTTAAAGCTCTCGTTTGAGCTGAAATGTTCTGTTGTTTATTGTTTTGGGTAACAATGCGATAATTTAATTATAATTAATTAATATTAGTTGACTGGAATTAATTATTTAAAGAATTACAGATACAGCCACGTGGGCTTCATTTTTAGCGCCTTGGGTCAAAACTTAAAAAAGATTTCTTTTTTTCTCAGTTTCAAACCATTCAGTTGAACTGAAATTTTATATACAAGATCGTTTTGGGGGACTATATGGTACTTCAATGATAATAAATGAAAATTAATTGCCACTTAATGTTGTGATTTTGACTTATGTATGTACATATTTATTTTAATTGTAACTCTTTAATAAAAGTAATTAAAATATATATATATTTTCTTTTCGCTGATCTAAGTAGGAATTGACTAAAGAAATTTTTTTTATATTACCTGTTTTAATTTTATGAGGGGAAAAAATATGTTATAAATCCCGCAAAAAGTTGTCAACTCAATAAATTGGTCAACTGATAACCAATCATTTTTAACTTTTGTTTTTACTAGAATTCCCCCCTGCTTTCACCAATAAGGAATTGAATACCGATATTAAGCGAATGGGTATTTTTTAATAACTTTAGGAATCCGTAAATAAAACTACTTGCAGAAATTTGGATAGAACAATTAAATGCGCTGTGGTTCAGAGTCATAAAGTGTGATACCAGTGCAGTTGCCGACCTATTACTTATTATTTCGAACGTGTGGTTATTTTATTTTTGTTTTTGGAAAATAAATTGATTGTGTGTAAGGCATGTGAATATTAGGCTTTCTTGGAATTTTTACTATTTCTGACAACTGTTCTAACAAATATAACAACTGTTATAATAAATAAATAAATATATAAAATATTATATATAAATATGTTATAATAAATATTGTAGACCTTTTTCTTAGCTCACCACACCTACGCCACTGGGTGAACCCTAACACCTAGAAAAAATTAGAAGTAGCCCGTTCCCTGGAAAAATTTGCCCACCCCTGGTTTAAATATTTTAAATAAATTTGTATTGCATGAAATAAATAAGAGCAATTTTGAAAAAAATAAATATAAAGAAGAAATTTATTTCCAAAGTATGTTTTCACAAGAATTTACCTCATTTAAAAAAAAGAATTTAATCTATAAAAATTGAGTTTTAAAATTGCAAAATCGAAATGATACACAGCTCCAATACATATGCATATATAATATTCTTTTCTTAAAAAATTGATAACTTTGCTGTGAAGATAAAATCCACGATTTTGATAAGTTATATTAATCAGAATAAACAGTTACATCGAATAAAGAAATATTTATTACCAATAGATAGAAAATACAAAAAGAAATTAATAGGTATACGTGCCTATCACATTTCGACTCAATCACCAAGTTTATTTAGGCATTTATCAGAACGAGAACCAACTTGTTTAACCCATCTTGGAAGAAATAAGGTCCCTGTTCATTGAGCCAGGTATCGGCGGGTGTTTTCACAGCATTGTCTTTAAATATAGCAGTATATATGTTACACGCTACCATATATCCAGCTCTGACGAAATTTCAGTCATACCCGTCGATGATTTGGAATAATTTCTTCAATTCATGCCGTGTTGATTTCTGTTGTTGAAGAACTGGCTGGCCGCTCCCTGTCATATTGCAATTTTCGAAATCCTGTTTGCATGATTGAAAAGAGTTACACCATTTCGCTACATGTTTTCTGTTCATTGCTTCTTCACCATAGACTCCCACTATTTGACTGTGAATGTCAAATGCGGACACATTCTTTACCCATAAAATCGAAGCACGGCTCGCACTTCCAAATGAGACAAACTTCCTAAGCTCTTGACATTTCAGTCGTCCTGAACCGTCTGGGAACTTTCACTACCTATCCACAAACCAGTTGTACAAGTGGCGTCATTTGTCTCCTTCCTGGGAAAACAAAATTTCTCCCCAATAAGTAGTTTTCAAATGCTGTGGCTTGTAACCATTTTTTCTGACCATCCCTCGTATATTATATCATTTTAATGTGTATTCCTCGTGTGTTTTATCATTTTCTCTGGGGAAAAAATTTGTCTCCTACAAATGATAAATGCTTTTCAAATTTTATTTAGTCATGATGTTAAAAATTAGCAAATTTTAATTGCACTAGTTTTAAAATTACGAATTAAAAATATTGAAATAGAAATAATAACACAATCACACTATTCGATTGGTGTCGATTGGACTCTGGAGCCTATTTAGTTTCTTTTCCCGTCCGCATTATTGAAGGGAATTTGAAAATTGTTCGTGATTTTTAATCAATTTCTATGTTGATTACACAGAAAAGTTTTGTGGCTCCAGTTTTACGAGGAGAGAATTTACAACTAAATTTTCCCAGAACGTTCGCTGGTGTTGTTTCGACACCAAGGCAATTTATCACTATCGTTCAACAAAAGATAGTTCCCTAAGTAGGTACTACTAGTAGAACAATCTTTTAGAAGTTATATCGCACAGTTATTTGACCTTGAACATAGTGTTATTGGTTTAAAGCGAAAATAAGTGATTTCCTAAAATCGTTGTGTCTACGTGTTTTCTTACATAGCATTTGCTTATCTGCTACTAAACTCAAATTACGTAAGTGCAAGACATTTGAAAAATCAGGTAAATACTGAATTTAAAGGAGTTACAAATTCGCTAAAACGCAGAAAGTGCGAAATTAAAGAGTGTAATGGAAATGTAACTAAAAAAATGTGTCTCTTGCTTGAAAATGGTGTTTGAAAAATGTACAGAAAAAATTGAATATATCACTGTATTTGTTGCAAATGAGGTATATACAAAATATCATGCATAAAAGCGATAAATAATGATGAAAAAACTCGCCTTCTCACAAATATTTTTGCTTATTATACTAATATTTAAGAATATTATTTTTTATTACATTTTATAAAATTAAATAATTTGTTTTGTTACAGGTTTTTTTTATATAAAGGATCATGATATATGATAATTACATGAAACGTTTTTAAAAAACCTTAAGACTATAAATCTTAAAACTATCTGAAGAGTAGTTCAGCAATTATATGTATATATATATATATAGTTATTATAATTATTTTATACATTTTATATCACAGTGTGGAAACGACACCGAGGGACGTTTAAGGGTAATTGAGATCCCGGACGTTCTAGTGTTAATAAAATGCATGAATAGCATTTTAGAAATGGCAGGTCGTTGCTTAGAGTCATTGTTTAATGCAATATTCATAAGTTTTTTATATCGTTGATGTGACCAGTGTGAGAAATGTTCTGCAACAATTCTTATTCTTCTAAAGAATATTTCTCATTGAATTCATTTAACCTTTTATCTACCAACGGTACTTATAAGTACCACTCATTTTAAAATTACATAGAATAACCATTTTTACGAATACTCTGACGATACTTAGCAGGAATATTCTTCTAAATCCACTCTTCGAAGATATATGGCAGCACGGGATCTATATGATGATGGCGAATAGTTTTATAGTAGAAGTTGCCTTTTCAGCTGACATTTTGATTGGATTGCGGAGATTGTCCTTTTTGTTCCGAAAAAGTAGTTAATGTCAAAAGGTGTCTCATTTTTTTTGTATGAGAATGAAGTTTTTGGAGAAAGATTTGACTATTTACTTTAAGTGAACCGTGTATATAATTAACTTTACAGTTCGTTATCTTTAATTAATTAATTAGCCCTAACGGATTAAATTTCCCAAAATTTTGAGTATTTTTTTATGTATAACCCTTAATTTTCAATTTAGTGTTTTAAAAAATATATTGCATGAAAAAAACTGCAGTAAATCATAATGTGGTGGATAAAGTATTAAAAAATATTATTATAATAAACACAATATTATTAGAGTAACAAAATTTATACTAATTTAAAAAGTAGACAGACAATATATGTGGTGCTTCATTGGAGTTGAACAACTTTTGCAGTCAGTTTATTGAAAAGGATATGGCTTTAATTTAGTTCTGCATTTTTTTACATACATAAAAGGTGGCAAAATGAGCGACCGAAAAGAAAACGCACAGACAAAGACAATGAACAAAACAGTTCTTCTTCGCATTCCAGAGATCTCAGCTTTTTTATCGTTCCTATTTGAAGCCTTGGGAACTATACGATTTCCATTAGTTTTTCACGTTATTGGTTGGAATACGTGGATGTGTTTGAAATGTGCGAACGTGGCAGTTTTTGAAGCAATTAAGTTATGGTTAAGAAAACATCTCCCATCAGATGGGAAAATAAAAAAAAAATTACTAAAAGCGCGATGTCTTGAAGAGTTTAAGACAATCATAAATTAAATAAAAACCCTCTATAGACAATATAAATTACGAATTATTACATAGATACTTTATATATGATTTATACCATTGAAAATCTGCAGAAAATATAAAATATTTTCACACAATGAATAGATATATTTGTATTTGCTATAGAAATATCTATAAGAATCATTTGCTGAATTTTTTTAAATTTCTAATGGGCTGCGGATTGTTATTTTACCATTGCAAACCTAGTACATTCCCTGAAGCTGGTATCTCTTTTTAATGCGGCACCATATAGGCGGATACCAATCACCGCAAGTAATTTTGATGCCCAGTTTCCTCCCTAGAGGAAGGCGCCTGAGCTCTGACGATGCGTACCTGTACTAGGATTTAATTTTGCCAAGAGCATCCAAGCCAAACAGACACTCTAGGAATATTCTACATGCCGTATAATCATACGACATGGCCACGATCGATTTTCTGCATCATCAAAATCCACCGACTTGGGCCGGGGTCGAAACAGCAACCTAGGTGCAGAATTACAGCGACAAACCGACCACGCCATCCAGCCGGCACTCTGCTGAAAAGTATAAAATAGGAAACTGTAGAAATCAGATTGCTCAAGGACAGACTTGGCAGTTGAAGGATAGTGTTCTCGAAATTTGATTATTATATTCGTAGATGCGATCACAAAAAATAAATAAAAATAATAAAGAAATAAATATAACTACTCTGGAAGGTTCAAATGTTAATATCAGTTCCAGATAAAATATTGCCAACTGCAATTATTTCCCGTTATTCTTACAGTGGTCTTTGATAATAATCCAGTAAAATTAGACAATATTAACCGTAAGCAGTTAATAAGTGCGTATTTTTTTTATATGTGCCGGCGTAAAAAGAATCCGTTTGACGAAAATTACTAAATTGTTTATACAGCCGTTAATTTTCGTATAATTAAAGTCCTTTTTATTATTGACAGTTATTAACAAATAAAAATGGCTACCTCACAAAATTACTTTAAGGAACAAAAATACAAAATTCTGTGTTTGTATTTTACAGCTGTTATACACAGTATAATTCAAGATAGATGTTTCCGTTAATACGCCCATGTTTACAAAAACAAAAACAAAAATGCATGATTTTTTTATTTTTTACATAGTTCAAAGACAATTAAGATATAAATTTAACCGTAAATACCATGCTTAAGAGATTATCAGAATATTTTTTTCGAATTAATTTTTTGTAAACAACCCTCTCTCTCTTCTACATTCCACAGATCAGTCTATATATACGTATCAGACAATTAAACAGTCGTAACAGAGAATGGAATCGGCACTTCAGAACTATTTACCATTATTACCAACAAATGAAACACGTAACGTTTTTGGAGGAGTGCCGTGAAGAAAAGGAACTTATAATTGTTTCAGTAATTATCTCGCGAATGAGTTCGTGAAACAGTATTTTATGTTTTTCTAACAGATGTTATTAAAATAACATTCCAATCAAGATTCCATTATGGAGTCTGACTTTCAATAGTACGAAGGACATAACTATATCACCTGGCTTTCATTTCCGATTATAATGGACAAGACAGTTCATTGTTTTTTTTTCTGTTTTCGAATTCTGAAAATTAGTATGAGAAAGTGTGATGTCCTTTAAAAAGTTCAATTAACATATTTTAAACGGGTTTCAATGATGTTTTAAAATGATAAAGAAGTGATAATGGTCGGATTAAAGACTGTTGGGAATTTAATGGAATTATGTAATGCAGACATTATTACTGCCACTTTTAAATCTAAATGATCCATAATATTCATATTTTTCCTAATTTACTGAAGTTGAGTGTTCTAATTGGGAAGAAAGCGTGTTAAATAAGAAAAAATAGTTTATCAAATGCGATTTTTAAGCGATGACGAAATTAAAGTTTCTACCCTTATAAAAAATAACAATTTTTTTCACTTATTATTTCCTAGTAAATAATATGTGATGCGAATAATAATGAAATTAATCTGCTGCCATTTAGACAGTGAGGCTCAAGAACCATTAAAACGAAGTCTGAAAAACTTGAAACATTAAATTTATTAAGACAAATAGTTAAAATAAATAGTATATTAATATAACATTTAATCGTGCAAACGTCTTAAGAAACAGTTATACTAATAATTCCTCAATCTCTCGAATAGGCAGATCATACACTTTTACGTATTAAGGGAAGAAATGATGTCATAGTAGAAAAGAACATATAAAAATTTATGCATGTGCATATTCTGTAGTTGGGGTGCCTTCGATAGCGATATGATTAAATATGAAGTGGCTCATATCCGAAGGACAGAACCCGCGACCTATGTGTCTGAAGCTGAGTAATATAACCACTATACAAAAGTGATCACCCTTGTCCTGAGGCTTTTACTGGCTTATGAAGATACCGCCACAGTATTCCCTCACCGGTGGATAGGCGAACAAACGATATATTTGTTACGGCGAGCGTATGAGTTGTATTAATTGGTGGAGTTGCATCAAGTAAGTCGGACGACTTTGGTTGCTGCGTCAAAAAAAAGTGAGCCTGACGATTTTTAGTTGCTTTTTTTCTTAATTCAGCCGAGGTCACCAATGAAATGGATCGGTAGAACAGAACCCGCGACGTATGCCTCCGAAGCCGAGTAACATGACTGGTAGACAAAAGTGATCGTCCTTGTCCGTAGGTCGTTACTGGCTTATGAAGTTGCTGCAACTGTCCGCTACAAATAAAATCACGATCTGCTTGTACTTCACTTGGTGGACATTCCAAGTGAAATAGAAAAATGAGTTAAAAGCATGTTCATGGTTTATTTCAAACAAAATGCAATATGTATTTATCTGCCATGATGTACATTTTTATAAAGAATTTAAATTGTGATCTTCGTAAGTAAACATATATTAAAATTCCTGTATTTTACTATAATTTCTAAACGCCTCAATATAGTAACTATTTTGAGGTGTTTACAAATTTTTTTCTGATTAACGATTTGTTAAAAACACTGATGCTATTGGCATAATTTTGAACACTATTTTAGTATGCTGTACATTTTATTGTAAGGAATTACATTAAAAAGTTTTTTAACACCATTATTTTCTTGCCGAATCAAAAAGAATATTAAAAATGATCGATTTAAATTGATTGATTATCTATTACCGTCCCACTTTTAACTGACACGAGGGCTATTGGCGAAGGATTTAGTAATTTTGAACTTCAGTCTAATGATGAGGACGATGTACAAATTAGCACCACTTTCTCCAAACTTCCACACCATCCCCACGTGAACCTGGACAGAATTAACCTACAACAGCCACTTTACATGGTGAGCATTTTGTCTCCTCACGACTAGACAGAAGAAATGTCGTTTACGTGTTAATGGACTTATGATTAGTCCTGAGAAACTATGCATTACTATAATTTAATTCACAACAAAACCAACATAATCATGCAGTTTTTTAACTAAACAGGTAAAAAAATTCCTCTGTTATGCACACTTGATGAGATTAAAATTTGAAAGAAAAGAAAACTCTTTAAAAAATAGATAAATTACGCTTTATGAGATGAAACCCTTGGCAGAAAATATTTTCATTCTTCATTTGCAAAATGTAGAGTTTTGATGCAGAATTTGTATATACATTGGTTAATTTCAACCAAGGCCACTTTATACATGCGTTTATATAGTGATTTGTAAATTATATCTACCACGGGAAATTATAAGAAATTATCAAAGAAGGAAATAGAGAAAGAGATTTACAGCCTAAAACATTATAAAACTCAAAATAGTTTCTTTAAAGAACTAATGAACCGAGAACAGAAAAAGAACAAGAGATTTTAATATTGTTCGTGGAATAATCTAACAACCCATGACGTACAAAAATCGCTTTTTTGCTGGAAAAATAATCAGTAATGTCTATTAAGTTCAGTAAACAATAACCCCAATATAATTAAGTGTAATTTATCACCATTACAATAGTTATCTATATTTTAATCTTGAACATAATGAGGACGTCAAATAAACATTTTTGCAGTAAAAATATGAATTACATGCCATTAGATATTCAAGATGTTAAACAATATTTTTTTTTATTTCGAAGAACACTCATTTGTTTTCAGGTATTGGAAGGAAAGTTTGCATAAATACATCAAAATGATCCAGAAGTTTTGTGTATTTAAGATAACGCTTATTAACTGCTACATAACACACGCTGTACAAATTTGTTCGAACTTTTGCGCCATATTACTCAAAAAGTTAATTAGCCTCTATTTTAGTAGCACTTTAACGAGTAAAACTCCTCAGTCCTTTTAAATGACCAAAGTTTCTGTAATTTAATTATCCATTACTCACCGACTTCTCTGGGTGCTTCGTGATATTGTATGTCTATAGATAGTGTTTATTTAAGTTACTGTACCTAAGTCCTAGCATTAAGCTCTCGAGTGTACTAAAAATATTCTTCCAGCCCTTATCTTCTTATTTTAAAAGGACATGACTTAAATTTCAAAACAAAAGTATAATCATACCCCTCCCCCTCTGAGTCGATTTTCGTAAAATCCGTTCTTATATAGTGGATCTCTCCTCAATAAAAGAAATACGTCATATTTCATGTCTGTAGGTCTAATAGCTCAAAAAACGGAACATTTTATCTGTAACACCCCCTCAATCCCTTTTTGATGTCGATTTTAGCAAAACCGGTTGTTAGAGGACTCTACTCAGCGAAAGAAACATGCCTTCTAAATTTAAGGTCTGTAGGTCTAAAAGTTCTAGAGATCTCGTATTGATTGATTGAGGGAGGCCCTTTTATCTTTAAAAAAAGAAAGAGACCGAAATTGCTAAGTTACAAAAGGAACTAGAAACGTTGATAAGGAATCGACATGAGAGTTTTATTTTTCTCTCGAATCTAGCGCGATAGCCTGGTGGTTACTTGTTACTTTTGAGTAGTAGATTCAAGGATAATATTTCAAAGAGCATCGCAGGTTTTTCATGTCGGATTTGTTCCTTTAAAAACCTTAGTGAAGAACGTGCACGAATGGTGTCCAATTTAAGTACCATGATCACTGTACATCCGGGCTTCTCAAGCTTTCAATATTTGCGACCCAATATTCAATCATCACTTTCATTGCCCCCCCCCTCCTCCCTCCACACAATAACAATGCATTGAATTCAATATTACTATACTTTGATGCTAAAGCTACAATACGATTTAAACCTGTTAAATGCCACTGGCGTGTATAACGTCTCGCTCAGGTAAAACGTTGTTTTCTCCGGATGTATATGTACGTTTGTCGGAAGTACGATTTTTTCTGTGCACTGTTATCATGAAATTATTGTGAGGCTTTGGAATGCAATAAAAGGAACTTGACAGTGTGTTTTTGCTCATTTATTCCTTCTCTTCCCCTTCCTCCCCCGATACGCCTTATACGCATGCTTACGTGGAAAACGATGGCATTGGGAAGATATTCGCGTAACTTTTAATCGGCAGTTAAGAGAGTAATTATAAACCAAACAAATTATCAAGTATTAATTTCTGTATACAATTTTATATATGACAAGATCATGGGGTCACTAGTAATTATTAAACTTGTCCTTAACTCAGTATTGTTAAATTAATTATAAAATATGTTGTGCATTACTTATACATTTAATCAGTGTATATGTGTATTTTTTATTATGTCAAAATGTATTTTTTTTGTTTACTTTCAGTAAATTAATAATTTTTTAAACATGCTCACGCCTCCCAAAAGTGACGCGCCCCACAATTTGTAAAACTCTGCTGTAGATCATAACCATGAGCTTTTGACCAGCGTTATTTCTATCGATTTGTTAGCTCAGCCTAGTTCCACTAAAGATCAACCGAGTAGAAAGGTTTATGTAGGTTAAATCTGTCGATGTGCTCTAAGTTAGCGATCTTCATACCGTGTGTTCCACAGAACCCAGGGGTTCGACAATAAGAAATGGAATGGATTTACGTTCTATATGAAGTTTATATAACTACAAATATCCAAACCACATCCCTATAATTAAAACTAAAAATTTTATTTATACATTATATAATTATATTTTGCAACGTTTTCTTTAAAACTCTTATTAGAGTATAATAAAAGAGTAGCAAAACATTTTTTGTAAGTTGGAATATTCTATTGTTTACTATCCTGGGTTCCATGATATAATTTTATTCTCGTTAAAAACAATGTTTTACAGAACTAGAGACAGTTTTCTAGTGGAAAATGCACAGTTTTTCATTTGTGAAAAAAACCTCTATTATAAAGAAGAGAGAACAAATTATCGACATATAAACTGGTTTGTTAAGCAAAGAACAGCTAATAAATTTTAAGCTGCAAATTCAGATAAAATACACAGGATTGCTCACACAGTTATACACCTTTAATGTCATCCAGAACAATCTATTTAAGCGAAAAATATTCCAACGTAAAAATTAAATATAAAAACGAATTCAACGCAGAATATGAAACACGATTGTAGATAGCTTCAATATACCTAGATTTTGACAGCTTGTGAAAAAAAAATCTCTGCAATATCCCAATTACCAAATATAATGTACGGGTATTTGTCATTTGGATTACAGATTAGTATTTTTATGAGTAATTTATATTAAGATTACGTTTTCAAATTTTTATATGAAAAAAATACAATATTTTTTAAATTGTCTTTATACGAAGTACTTATAACATGTTGATCTACTTTAAATATTATTTTAAGAAATATTCTTTTAAGGTATCCAACTACCCTAAAATCATAATTCTTTTAAAAAATTGACAATTTTTTTAAGAATTTATTTTTAGGTCATCTTATTAGCTTTATAAAAATACCAAATTTTTCATTTTCCATTATTCACTAGACCAAAAACTAGAAGTGTTTTAGTAAAAGCAGATTTCATAACTTTACACAAGAGGCCAAACTTTAAAATACGTTTTACTCAAAATGTGCTTTTTTCGAAAAAGCTCAAACGGGGACAGCGATTGCTCAATAAGGTTTTCAAATAATTTGCTGAAGTTTTTTGTGTACGTTTTGTATGCAGTAGAAGAGAGATAGAGATTTAACCTTCAGATTTATCAATCACTGTTTTATTACAAAATATACAGTCCTTTATGTGAAAACTGTGTTTACTGCTTTCTTAAGCAATTCCATATAATAACTAAGATAGCGTACTCTAGTTTTTGTAAAAATTAAAATATCTCTTATCCTGAAGGTCATTTCAAAAAAGAATAGCAAAAGAATACATCAAAGTTGAAAAATTGAGAAGTTGTTCGCATAAGCTTTCTGTACATAGTGGGTCCCGTTTATGTAATTTTTTGAAAATTTTTACCCGTATTTTCCTATTTTAGTAGTTATAATTTATTTTTCTCTTCTTAATTAAGCCTTTTTTTCTTTTTAATTGTTCTTAATATGTATCAAAAATGAGAAAAATATCTCCATTTTTTTTTTAAAAAAAAGTTGTCGCAAGTATAGTTGGATACCTTAAGTATGTATGTTTATGTGACTGGGGGGGGGGAGGAATGGGGTTCCTCGAAAACACCTTATAGTTAAAGGGTTCCATGAATCGAAATAGTTTGCTCTAAGTCTTCACGTTAAAGCGGAGTGCGGTGCCAGCACAGGTATCCCTTGGCCTCGAGTCAAAAGTACGTGGTTCATCGCCAGCAGTTCTCATACTATAAATTACGTCAATAATAATTAATCAATCAACCGCACAATTGATTAATTTAGGTATCACCGTTACTTAAACCTTGACTCAAAAAAGTCCTTCGTAAATAACCTTTTCATTGCTTGTAAGGATTTTAATTACAACAAATAGAAATACATTTTATACAATGCTTTTTTTTCTCTGTATCAATATCAGTTATTATTTTATCCCTGCACTTCACGCGCAGGGTATGTCATACCCACCGCCTAACTTTTTTCAAGACTCCATCTAAACTTTTTTTTAGGAAAATGAATAATTTCTTGTGTAGCTGACTTTGAGGTCATATCCTTTGAGGAGCCTTAGCTTATAAGCTAATTCTAAATGTATATTTTTAGATACCGCCTCTTCGGGTGTGTCATACCTTGCGCGTGAATCGCCGTAACAGTTCTAAATGCATGAGAAAGCTTTTAAAAATTTCTTATGCAATGGCGCATTATTGTAGCTATGATGAAGAAATTTAGGTATTTTAATAGATATACAATATTTAATGCATATAGTACAACAGTATTTTCGGATAAAGAAAGTTTCTTTGAGGTGATGAAGAGAAGTAATTGAATGATGAAGAGAATAATAACAAATACGATTCCTCTACTAAAATCTATCCAGATAATTTAACTGAGGGAGCAATTATCGTTCTTAACAACATAACCACATCATATTCAATGGCTAGCAGTAATCGTTATTCTATGACAATATTTTTTGTGTTGTTGTATGTTGAGACAATATTTGCGTAAATTATTTTATGAAGTAGTCAGAAACCACTACTAAACATTGAACCAGACATTGATTTCTAAAGTTTTTTGGATTTCGATTTACTGAAGAATGTAAAGAATGTAGGAACTAGCAAGCAATGCTTCTATGAATCTAAGAAAAAAATTAAGATCCAGTGAAAACATCGCATTCACTCGCGATGAAGACTAAAGGAGTGTATAAACAATGTACTGAATGCCCTAATAAAAAGAACAGAAAAACTAAATTTACGTGTAAAATTGTAATAAACATATTGTATTTCCTACTTTTCTTCTTTTTTCAGCTTTGTATGCAAATTTAACATAAAAAAAATGTAAACACCCTTGGGTATGAGATATTCTGGCGTGAAATGAAATTCGTTTCCGCGCGTGAAGTGTCGGTTTAATAATAAATACAGAAGCGAATAAATATACGAAGTATTTATCTTTAAAATCAGTCTCTGATTTTTCTAACTAGGCGTTGATCACTTAAATGGCACTGGTAAGTTGAAAAGCGATGGCTGGGATGAAAACAGTTCACCTGAAAAGCCATTTATTTCAAAGCTGACCTAAACTTCATCAGAAGCGACTATTTAAAACAAAGCATCTATTTTTAGTGTTGCCATTGTAGGCTGAAAAAGTACAGTTAAATCTTCCGTTCCTTAAAACAGTTCCACACATCATTTCCATACCATTTACCCGCGTCTGGTGGCCATTAGATGAGTGACATGGTCGACCTGCTATTCCTTGAAATCACCAGAGTAGAAATGGGTTTTCATGACAATCAGTCTGCCCGAGTGTTGTTTATTGTTTCTTTTTTCAATTTCCGTTGCGCCGGACAATGGCTAGCGTCTTCCAAACCCGCGGTGGAACAATTGCATCACGGGACATTGTTGGAAAACGAGGAAAATTGGACGTTCCATGAAAAGACAAGAGTGGGAAAGAGTAAATAAAGAAGAAAAAAAAAAGCTACTCGTGGTTCAAGGTTACGATAGCGTAGATTTGAATAGGAGAAAAAAATACATTCATTTAAGCAGAAACTAAAGCAGCACTTTTTATTTCTAACAATGGATGTGCGTAACGTATTTTATTAATGTGTCATACGATGAGTATCGTGAGAATATCACGAATTCCGTGAGAATAATTGCATGATTCGAATACTCGTGATTAGCATTTCATTCATAAAATAATCGTTTTCGTTTATAATAAAGTGAAGGTTAGAGGATACTAGAGGACGAGGGTTCGTTCTTAGAACCTTATTAGAACATCATTTGAATAGAATTTTAATGAGGCGAATTAATTGTGCGATAATCATTTCTTTTTTAATTGAAAGGTATTCTTTTTTTAAAAAAGAATTATTGCCTTAAAATGTGTTTCTAACTTTTTAAAAAAAATTTATATGGCTCTTGCTTAACAAATTATATGTTTAAATCGGAAAAATATTAGATTTTTTCACGAATAAACTCTTTTATCAAAAGTACCTCATTGTTGTTAATATTGTAAGAAGAATGCTGTGAATTTTTTTCTAAGAATTCTAAGTACATTTTTCTCTTCTACGTTTCTTTCAATTATCATTGGAAATGATCGAAGAAAATATCTAAATTATACGTAAGTATGGAAAATTTGATTAAATTTGTTTTATTTTAAAATACTGAAGAAACAAATTAAAAAAGAATTAAAACAGCCTGATTTAATATTATTTATTTCATAAGGCTTAATACCCAATGGGCTTAAGACCACACATCAGCTTCTAGGAAACTAAATGTGTCTTTGTAACGCGAATTCTAAGTCTGATAAATAAAGTCTTTGAATACTTTACGACGATAGCTTAATTTTCGTCGTATGTGTGTTTTCACTTTGTTTTTCATTACAAAATATGTGAAATTTTATGTGAAATTAAAAACAAATTACGCATCGGTGTAATAATTTTATTTGTCTGTGAGGCATAATAAAAACATTAAACAATTATAATGATCAAATTTCATTTTGTGTTCATTGTGCAAGTTCTATTATTTATATCCTGTTTAAATACCTCGCTTCATATTCCATCACACATTTCCTGCAAAATCCATAAGATATGTATAGAAGGCTTATAGACCCTTAGAGCTAATGATGCCACAGGGAAAGGCGAGAAGGCGCTTTTGTTTTTATAATGCCTTTTAAAATTATTTTATTGTGTACTATCTGCCCTATACTTTTCCCTATGAGTCACCGTTTGTTTCCTAAATTTTATGCAAATAGATAGTGAATTGAAGTAAAATGTACTTGTTAAAATTTTTCTATGTAAGTTTCAACTCTAAACCAGTCCAGAGTATACATTAAATGCAAGAGGATATTTATTGAGTTGAATTTAAGCTATTATATATCAGCAATTTCACACTCGAACATTTCCATTCACATGGTTAACGATGGTCTGTGGCGGAACTGAAACATTGCCAACGATGAAGACCCATATACCCATTTTATACCCATTTTTTGTCAATTGCCAATTCAAGTATCATTTTAACGAACAGAGTTCAAGTAGTAATACTTTAAAATGTTAATTTGCATCGAAATGCATTGGAATACCTCTAGTAAGAAAAATATATATGTAATAAAGAGGAATAAACGCATGTTCTTATTAATCTAAGAAAATGAAATGTGCATCCCGAAATATTTACTGATACAAGTAAATTCATCGATTGCACATTTTATTTAATTTTTAGAATATTTTGAGAGATAAAGTTTTAGAAAATGTTGCCTTAAAAATTCGAGATTTGAGTCCATTGGATATTTAACAACCTAATTTAAGTATCTCTTTTTAGTTCCAGTAATGAAGAAGAGATATTCTGTTCTTTGAAATTTTTATTATATGCCTTAAAAATTAAATATTTATTTTTACTAATAATTGATTTTGGGAACTAAATTTTATAAAATTTTAGTTATTCATAAAAAGCACATAAAAATTTTAATTTGAAAATAAATATTTTCAAAATAACTCTTTTATATACACATAATGAAATAAAATTTTATAACAATTATTTCAAATTAAATTCAATCACAATGTAATTATCAAGGTAATTGCTTATACTGAGTTATATAACTTTATGAGTGAAAATGATGTAGAAAAGTTATGTAATTTATTTATGACAGAAAAAAAGAAGAAAAGGAAGTGGAAATGAATATAATATTTGGTGAGAATAAAAGTGAAAGATAAAAAAGGAGGTCAAGCATTCAATAAGGAAAAAAGGAGGACTGAAGACGGAGGTACTTTTTTCCGTTTGCCAATAACCTTCTACATTTAACAGATATTTGAAAACAATAATGTCGGCAATTCCTGAACGTTTTATTATAGTAATAAATTTAACAAATATGTCATTTCCCCATTTATTTGTATTTTCTCTTTTCCCATCCAATAAAACTTTATTAGATCATTATAAAATAAGAATTTTCCAAACTTGTTTTAAAGTATGGAGGAGGGTGTATCACAGAATTGAAATCTGTTGATTTTCTCCATTGTACTGAGAATAATGAATTTTTGTGTTATGTATCCTAAAAGACAAATTTGCACATTAATTGTGCAATTTATACAGTTTTTCAACAATATAAACTGCTGAATTAAATAAGAAAATGATGAAAAGAAAATGTAATTTCCTTTCTGAGATTCAGTTTACTGTGTGTGCCCTTTCATCAAACCAAAAATAAAAAAATGTCTGCTTAAAATCATTTTTTTATTGATTTTGTTTTTGACGTGACTTTGAAGTAAAAAATTTGTAATTTAGAACAAAGATCACATAGCAGCATTTGGCGTGGTGTAAAAGTTTGGATAGAGAAATCAACGGTCTAGTGAGGAGGATACCTCAGCTGGCAACTCCTCTGAACTTCCACACTATGAGAACAGGAGGACTTTTTGAGCCTCGCATAGAGTACGGCGGGTCTTCAGTAGCACTGGGGTCTAAGCTTACGACACACCGGTCACGAGTCCGTAACAATAACCACAGTTCTATCAACGTTAGCATTGTAGCAAATTAACGAAAAATGTCCTTAGAAACCTACTTGTGGTCTTTCCACTGTGATTCATCTCTTAAAGATGATTAATATTTCTATTTCATTAGGGTTTGATATAATGAACCACTCCATGAATATAAATATTCTTGATATTTTGACTAAGAGAAAATAAACAAATATACTATAAAACATAGGTTCTCAACGTGGGCGATAAAACGCCCCTTTGTGGGTGGTTGAGGCTTTCAGGGGGACAGTAAAAGATCCAGAAAAAAATTAGGGGCGTTGAGATGACACGGAGATTAACAAAGGGGCAGATTAACCAAATGTAGTCTAAACAAGACTAAAAAGACACGCTGATTATGTATTAACAAAAAAGTAAAGCTTAATATACTGTTTACCTTATGTTGATTTATGTATTTAAATAATTACTGTATCACATGTACGAAAATTCACATATTTCGATAGTTCTGGAAGTGGATGAAAAAGATTACATTCAGACCTATGTTAAATTGAATGGCATAGTGCATTTTAATTTCTGTAGTGCACGTGCTGTCTTTGTCTGTGAGTAGTAGGAAAAATGTTTCGTCCACTGCATTTCATTACGTATATTATCCAAGAAACATAATTAAATATGTTAAGCAGGAATTACCGTGTGATTTTTTAAGGGGTGAAACTGTCATTTATATTCATTTTGAAAGCAATAGTTTATTATAAATTACTTCGTATCATCAAAACCCATGCCTGTCTTTGGAACATGTAAGCAAAAACTTTTAATCCACTCTTTTAAATGAAGAAGAAATTCAGTAGCATTTCAATTGCAACAATATCTTATCTAGGACTGAAATATATAATATTACACATTTAAATATGTTTGTGGCAATAGCTATTTCAGATTCGCAAGTAAAAAATTTGAGGCTTTAGAAAAAAATTAAATTAAAAAATATACTCTATTAGTAATAGAATATTTTTTAATATTTAATTCTTGTTTTCCCCATGTATTAAGTTCAATATTATTCCTCTAGAGTGAGAGGGGGCGGTATTGAAATACATACAAGAAAAGGGGGCACCAGTTCAAAAAAGGGTGGGAACCTATGCTCTAAATTTTAAAGCATAGCACTAAGACTTCGATTATATTTCAATTTACTTATCACACCTCCCCCCCAACGGTTTTTTTAGTTCTAAGCCACTACACTTCTTATAGCTGTTTATCTATTTTAAAAAGTTGACACTACGCATTTAACGTGTTGCTTGATTTTTAAAGCCTTTCATTATATAAATCTAAAATTTTGTAAAACTTTTTTTAATAATGCACAAACCGGTAGATCTCAAGATACTCAAGCTGCAATTTCTTCCTGATTATCTTTCATGATTATTTTGACACATCCATATTTTATTCACTTCTACCTTCTTTCATATTTTGAGAATTGACATTTAATGTGAGAATCGGTATGAAAAGATTGCTGTGTAATGCACACTAACGAATAAAAGAATTTCTTTTGAAACTCCTCGTGATGAGCGTTTGATGGTGATGTCTCTATTCAGAGTTGTAACGATTTGGAAACGCCGATTAGCCCGAGGAATCCACTCACTAAAACGAATTTCACAACGCATCTCGAATTGACCTCGATGTACTCTTTATTTTTTGCTTCTCTTTCAGATAACTCTCAATTAAGGACAATTGGGCAAAACTCTTGCTCATAGATGAGCACCGATGGAAGCTCAGGTATGTTGAAAGGAAAATAATGAAGAAACTCAAGCTGTGCAATTTTGTAGCGTTAAATGTCCGGACTTTGCGCTTAAGGCAAATTAAAATGACGAATTAGGTCTTTGCTTAGTGTTAAACTAATACTCTGATGGTACAAATTATAGTGCTGTGAATAATTATACCGGAATTTTTTTTTATAATTATCCAGAGCTACAGAGAATTATAGTGTTTAATTATTAGCTAACAATTCAGGAATAACTTGTTTTTTGTGTCTAATAAGCTAGAAGAAATGATAATCTTTTAAAATAGCATTTTAGTGTTTTTATACTTATTTATAAATATCCCTGAATAAGGTCGTGTGTTATCCCCAAGATTCATATTTTGAGGACTTATTGCTTTTAAAGTGATGAATCTTCGGCACTACAAATTTATCCATGAATAAAAAGTGACGATCGGGGCTTTTAAATTAACAGAAATTTACATTTAATGGGGCAACTTTTTAAAGATTTCAGGAACGCTATGTATTACTATTTACTTTTAATTACAATATGTTTACACTTTAATGGTTCTTGTATCGTCAAAACACATCAACATATAAAACACAGGGTAAATTTATGTTCCTTTTTTTAATATGCCATAATGTATTTTGTTTGCTTCCTTTTAGTAAATCCATATATTTTTTAAATAATCTTTTATTTTCGACTTTTCCATATGCTCGCTCCCCCCTTACTAAAGGTTATCACGTCTCTCTTTGAGAATGCGCACCTCAGAGTTTGAGAATCGTTGATTTAAGCTTATACTTGGTTTTTGTAGAAAATGTGATGCTTTAAAAAAATCAGCAGTTATTTTTTTATGAGAAGATTTTTTTTACTCTTTAAATATTTATTTTATTTTATAAGAACTTCAAAACTTCAGAACTTTCAAAAATATTAATAGTTATAATGCAGGTATAAATGTTTTTATTTTCAAGTGCATTTGAAATACATGTATATAAGTAAATCAGAAAATTATGTTATTGAAATAGCAATAAATAGCAATAACTCGTATCAAAATTAGCAATTGGTTTTCATTCATCGTTAAATATTTTTCATATGAAGGCCAGAATAGTTCATAAAATGAATATCTATTCTCAGTCTATACTTATTAAGTTAGGAGTTAGTCACATGATAAGAGTGTAACAGAGAGAATGAACTATGTAGGAAATCGGACTCTAATTACTGTTCACAGCAAACTACTGTTTTAAATTAAGAAAAATCAATAAGTATTAAGTATACGCACTCAAGTAATTTATTTTCTGTGTACCGATCAAATGTGTGTGTGTGTGTGTGTTGTGTGTGTGTGTGTGTGTGTGTGTGTGTGTGTGTGTGTGTGTTTTGTGTTGTGTAGGGTTGGATATGTGCACTGTCGCACACCCCTCTCCTTTTTACGTAGAGCGGAGCAACCCAAACTAACGTCACATCCTGCCAATAGTGCCATCACCTCCTAGAGATCAAGGCCTGGTGACTCCAACGTGATAGGCTTGTGACGTCACACATAGTAGGGATAGAAAACTCACTTGGATTCAAGTTAGATTACTTCACTCGCCTACGCCATTTTGGTGCTTGTGGCTGAGCTATTTGCTGTTTTTTTACATTTTTATTGTAGACTCCATGCTATATCAAGAAAAGATTTTGATCCATCAAAGTATTCAAAGGTAAGTTATTTAACTTTATTCTATTTATGGAAACTGTAATAATATCTGAATTTTAAAAGTCTACTAATAACTTTAATAAGTTGTTCGATAAGACATTTGAAAAATGTACTCATTTCTTTTTCTTCATGTGAATTTCTTAACATGGTAATAACATTGGCAATTCATTTTTATTTATCTATAATGAGAAAAGCGTATTGTTTATCAAATAAATATTTTGTAGCCCTAAAAAAATTTATGTGTATAAAAATGACCTCAAACAAGCATTGTTAATGCGACAAAAACTGTGTAGTGTTTTTGATATTGCAAACAAATATTTTTGTGTCATTTACTAAATATCTTTTCACAGAATCAACGAAAGTACCTTAAGAAGTTAATTGTGTGTTACCAAAAGAAAGCCCATTTTGATACAGAGCTCATAGTCAATGTATCTATGGACATAAGCAACCATTTATTGATTATTTTGTATATTAATATGATGTTAGACACAAAATGCATAACACATTCACAACAAAAAAAAAGCTATCTGATTTCTGAACTCTTAAGATGACTTTAAAAGTCAGAAAAAATAAAGCTAAAAACAGATAAACATGACTCAGCATTAACCTCACAACATTAACTTGAAGGACGATTGCTACGACAGCAAATATCAGAGAAGACACCACATTTAGAGGTAGTGAGTACCAATTTCTAAGGCTTTGACGACAACACTGACAGTTTCTTTTCTAAAATTGTTTGCATTAATATAGACTATGTGGTGTCCTGACAAGAAGGATTTCATCGTATCAAGTTTGCTTTGATGACAACCATTTGCTGTCAAAATAAACAAATTTCATTGAATTAAAGAGAAAAACAAATTTTGTTCGAATTTTGTATATAAGCGTTGTCAAAAAAGTTTTTGTTGCATCAATTTTTTTTTACTATTTCCAACAAAAGTTCCATTCAAAATTACAAAAAATCAAATTATCAGAGAAATTTTTGTTAATTCTAACAAATTTTTTCTGTCAATGCAAAACAATATATTTATATCTTTTTAATTTTAGGTTTGTGAACTGCACTTTGCGGATGATGCAATACGAAGAAACACAGAAGCTTATGATGAAAAAACTGGGAAGAAAATATGTGTTACTTGAAAACAATTCCAGACTTTTCCCCCCAAATATATTTCAAACTCTACGAATCGTATTCAAGAATGTTTTGAGCAGAGACTGCAAAGATTAGTGAAATAAATACTGTAGCGTGTGTGTGGTGTTACAAAATAATATTCTGAAGTCTTAGAATGGTCTTTTTCCTGGATTTATTGGTAACAATAACTTTCAACGATAAACTGAACAATCTTCAACAAATTAAATCAAGTTACAATTATTAAACTGAAATAATTAAGAGAATAATTCTAATATTCGAGATAGAAATCCTAGTAAACAATGGCACCTGGTACGCCAAAAGAAGAATTTGAAAAAAGTAAACCATTTACGTCACTTCCAAAATTAGTCGAGTGTGTTTAAATGCAGAGAAGCTTCAGAATATATGGACTGTTGTTTGTAAAAAACATCTAGTAATAATTATGATGCTGGGCACAACGGTATCTCCTGTTATTAAAGCATCAGTGATTATAAATAAAGAATTAGATTTGTCAATACACATAGGTCAACTTGGTAAGTACAAATTTCCTCTAAAAGTTAATAATGTTATTGTTGTAAATAAAATATTACATGAACTGGTTCTCAGAGTAGAAAGGAAAAGTCCCGTGATTTTCCTACAAGATTTGGTTTTATTGTTAATCTTTTAGAAAGAATGTTTTCAGATTTAGATGATGATAAAAAAAATTGTACTCCATTTCTTAATTGATCAGCTCAAATGGTAACAAGTTTTTCTTTTAGATATTCCTCTGAAATGAGGGTTTTCTTTGTATATTACAATCTATATCCCCTCATGCCTATAAAATTTTAAGAAATTCAGGATATTTCAATATTTTCTATCCTAGTACTCTGCAAAAACTTTGTTCATCTTTAAAAACTAATCCTCAAACAGAACAATCAAATGAAAACTTTCTAGCATACATGAAAAAAAGTAAACATCCTAAAATCTAAGGGAAAAATTGTGATACTGATGCTTGACAAAATCTATTTAAAACCATATTTAGATTTTAAAGGGGGTAATATTCTTGGGATGGCTTATAACAGTGAACAAGCTGCTACTTCAGCATATGTGCTTTCTCCTCTTAAAGAAGTAGTTCATATAATGCAGGCGAAAAAAATCGATGGAAAAAATTATTTGCTGTTGTTAAAAAAACTATCGTAGAACTTGATGGTATAGGATTCAAAGTTATAGGTGTAGTTTCTGACAATAATTCTATTAATCGAAAAGCAATGTCCAACTTTTCTGTTCCTCCCAAATTGAGCATTGTATATCCACATCCTTCTGATCCTTCTAATCCTTTATATTTTGTTATTGATTCACTACACATTTTTAAATGCATTCGTAACAATTGGATTAATAGAAAAAAAAGTGCAAGCAATGTTTTTATCTTCCAGATTTCGAAGATCATAATAAGTTTTCATTATTAGAAGCAAATTTCTCTACACTTAAACGACTATTCGACAGAGAAAATAGTAATTTAGTAAAGTTTGCTTATGGTTAAACTTTAAAGGTTTTATGTCCTACAAATCTTGAAAAAAAAATATGTGAAACTTGTGCTTAAGATATTTAATAACTTTGTTATTCAAGGGCTTCAACTATTAGGTGAGCAACATAAACTAATTAATTATGAAACTACATCAATTTTTATTTCTTTAATTTGTACATGGTGGAAAATTGTTAATGTTAAAACACCTTTAAAGGGACAACATTTGCTTGATACTTATCAGCAACTGATTACTTTATATCCAGACATCAAAGCATGTCAATTCTTACGTAAACTTTTGTCATGGTTAGACCTGTGGAAGGAAAAAGATTGTACTACTGGCACACTTACTAAAGAAACACATCTTGCTTTTACTCATACCACATACACTTTACTTGAAATGCCAAAATATTGCATTAAAGAATTAAAATTTCAGTATTTTCTTCCTGGAAAAATTCAAACAGATGCGTTAGAAAGTCGTTTTGGGAAATATGACACTTTCAGGTTCTCAATATTTATTATCAATTCGACAGCTTTATGAAGTAGAAGCTAAACTAAGAATGCAAAATTTTTTACCTCTAATTTTGGTTTCAAATGCTTATGGCCAGCTTAACTTAAAAAACATTAATTTGGAAGATTCGTGTAATGAAAATCCTTTAGAGCCATCAGTATATGGCATAATTTTAATATTACACTATCTGAAAAAGATTTTCGTGATGCTCAGTCACGAAATATCTACCTGTCTTAACATATTTAGCTGGTGTTTGTGCTACGAGCAGCACTAAAAAAATTAAAATGCGACTCTTGTTCCAAATCACTTGTTCTTAATAAAACTTTTGAACTAAATTCTAACTATGATTTAATACGTAAGTTAGACAGAGGAAGTTTATTGTGCCCTTCCCCAGATGTCGTTACAGCGGTACTCTATAACTATATAATAGTTAGAAACTTCTTTGTAATGATTATGAAAATATGTTCCTCAAACAAAATCAACGTCAAATTGCCTCAGAAATATCGATTAGCTTGATAAATTCAAATGAATTTTTTTTATATGATGAACCTTATAACAATGACCATGCTTCTGAGCTAGTTTTAAAGCATATTATCCACACTTCTACAAATGCATTATTACATAACTACTGTAGGGAAAAAAATTATATTAAAAAAGTTGAAACAAAGAAAAGAAAAATACATACTTTATTAGCTTAATAAATTGCATTATTTTTATGTATGTAATAAGTTACATATATTTTTATGTATGCATTATTTCTCTCTCTATATATATATTTATTCATTTAGGTATATATCTATGCTTTTATATATGTATGATTTATTTTTAAAATATTTTTAACTTATTTTACGATAACTTGTTATTTGTGAAGAGTTTATTTTTTGGTAATTTTGAATGTTGTGTGGTGTGTGCTATCGCAAAGAGTGAATTTTTGTTTATTACTGTACATGATACCACTAAAGTTTTACAATATATTTAATTCACATTTGTAACAATGCATAATTGAATAATTACTTTTGGCAGAAAAGTAACTGACAAACAGCTAAATAAATTGTGTAATCTATTTTTATGTATGCATTTATTTTCCTGTATATATCTATTATTATATTGGTATAGATTTGTTTCAAAAATATATTTGAAATTTATTTTATAATTCTTTATGTAGTGATTGTATTTGAAACCAATAAAGTTACTGTTTTTAAATTTGTTTGTCTTTTTTCTGTTTTAAAAACTATTTCTAATTTTATTTCCCTTTTTGTAACTTCTAAATTACCAAATTTTTAAGAAATTGCCAAAAATTTAAGGAAAGAAAAGTAACTGACAAACAGCTAAATAAATTGTGTATTCTATTTTTATGTATGTATTTATTTTCCTGTATATATCTATAATTATACTGATATAGATTTGTTTCAAAAATATATTTGAAATTTATTTTATAATTCTTAATGTTGTGATTGTATTTAATACCGATAAAGTTAATGTTTTTTAATTTGTTTTTTTTTTCTGTTTTAAAAACTATTTCTATATATATATATATTTTATTTCCTTTTTGTAACTATTCTGAATAAAACGTTGAAAATAAATTTTAAAGCTAAGAAATAAGCAGTTTTGTAAAAAAAAATATACAAATACAAAAGGTTCTTATGATTTGCTACAATGTTTTTAAATGTGTTTATGTTCATCGTATGCATGTTCGTAGTAAATACATCGATAATTACATACTTGCAATTATTATTTAAATAGGTAAACTAATATTTACTCTGTTTTATGTACATGAAATAGAATTTAATGATCAATGAATTTTTTTAAAATTCCCTGTATTTATGTTGGGTCAAAAAACAAAAAGTATTTAAAAATGCATCTGAAAAGTTCCGTGGGCGTGGACGAAGTCTCCCTACTAGTAGTGACGTCACAAATCAGTAACGAGGCCTTGTGTATATTTAGGAGATGATGGTAGTGCCCTGTACGGGAAATCACTGAGACGGACGCCGACGGACGATAAACACTAGACGCAGGAGAAAGACGTCCTCCTTTGTGTTAAATATATTTTATAGATATTTATTCTCAATTGTTAAATAAATCTTCATCATCCTAAGGTTGCAGTCATTTTCTCATATATATATTTAAATTTAATATGATTTTAGATTATACTTTGGGTTTTACTATGTGTTGTTTCTATACATATCGAAAAGCCATTGTTTTATGACCACCCTCATGTAAAACAATAAGCTCCAAAGTTGTTGTTTTTTTAATTTTCTTTGTTCACAGAAGATTTGCGACATTTTTTGAATTGATTTTTGGTGCAATAAGGGAAAAGAGTTTTATAATATATTTATTTTTAAAATGAAATTGAATATGTAATCTTCTTTTTCTTCTTCATAACTTCAACAGCTTTTTGCAAGCCAAGGCTGACTCGATGATCCTATTCCAGTTGACCCTATCAATCACGATGGCCTTCCATCGGTTGATTCCCATTAGTTAGAGGTCCTTCTCAACATCTTCCAGCCATCGTGTAGGTGGTCATCCTCTACATCTGGCCCCTTCAATTTTCAAAAAAATTGCTTTTTTGTTAGGAAATCATCAGCATATCTGTACAGATAGCCCAGCCACCTAGTACGTAATGTTTTCATAGTTCTCACAATGTCTGTCCCACCATATTTGCCATATTTCCTGTAATTTTCATGATTGTAAAGAATTCTCTAATCATATTTTTCTTCAAAAAACAAGTAACTTTTAACTTTTCTTCCTCTGCTTTATTGAGGATCCAATATTTACTTCCATACAGAGCAATAATCACTATGCATTTATGTGGATTATGAAGAAAATTATCTGTTTATGTTAATAAAACTCGATTTGTATGTGCAAATTATTTGGAAATACTCACAAAAATAAATCAAAGAATTTCATGTTCAAATTCTAAGTATTTTAGAGTATAAAATATTTCTGCAGTGTATGCAATGTAAAATTTAATGAGTTTTAAATTATGGAACTATTATAAAATTTAAACTTTGATTTTGAGAAATTATTAATTTATCATTCGCTTTTATTTATGACATTCGAGAAATTTGTATTAATTAAAAATCCATCTATCCTAATAAACTAATTATCTCTTCAACATATTTTTAATCTATATCGAAAAATCCTTGTTTTTGAACGAAATAAAAAGATATATTCAAAATATTCTGATACAGTTTCCAACTGAGTTTTTTCTGAGACAGATCAGTAAAGAATTTGTAACTCTGAATTTCACAACTATTCACCATAAATTGAACATTTTTGAGTAAAACAGGCAATTAATAGAAATGGCAAGGCTTTTCTAAATTGTAAAAAAAATGAACAAAATTCACATTAGTCTTTTTTTATTATTTGTAATTTATTTTCCTGTAAAATTTTTTACAATATCGAGCCATATCATTTTACTAGCTAATAACATAGATAAGAAAAAATGTTAAAATAATAATAAAAATACTACTATTCGCGTATTAAGATTTATTTACATGGAAACACTGAAATTGCCTTTTGTTGTTTAAATAAATTGAAGTAAATTCGTTAAAAAAACATTGGTTCAACCAAATGCACTCACACAACATTCACACAACGAACAATTCCTATTTCCTTACAAATTACGTAGTTCGCTTCTGTAATCAAAGAGTCTTGTAACGAATAAAATCTTACGCACAAAGCACATGTGTATATCATTGCTCTGCAATCAAAAATCTAAATTAAAAGTTTGTTGTAACTCAAAGAAAACGCAATCTTAAGTTCAAGCTTAATGATATTCGAAGCAAAAACAATGAAACAAAAGTTTCCGTTATCGAGAACGCACAAAAGGAAAATAAAAATAGCATTTCAACGAATTCATTTTCTTGCTGCAATACTTATTTCCACAGGTAAGAGGAATAAATGGAATTTGATTTTGATTCCTATTATTCCTTTTCTAATGAATGGTTGTACCGTAGTCATTTACTTGCTTAAAGAGAAATATTGTTCGGTTTCCACTGCACTTTTTAGTTGAGAGTTTTGTATATTAAATAAAAATAACAATAAATAAAAGTTTCACGGAAGTTGAAAGTCGAGGAAAATAAAAAGTACACTTAAAGTAAAAATAAATTAAAATATTTTTTAATATGTGAATGCGCTTGTTTTTTTTTTTACGTAATACAATATAGCCTTTTTTATGCGATTTTTAGTGCGTTGTAAGAATTTCTATCAATGGACATATATAAACTTTGCGACGCTCTGTTAATTTCTTATAAATAACCTCCACAATGCACGTCCAATTGCTTTCTCTCAACGTGCTAGCAACACGCGCTTGATTAAAGATGAAACTATCAATGATAGTGACATTATCAATAATTTGATCAATTATGAAGACTGACAAGAAGAACCGGATTCTTTAAGAGCGGATAATATAGGCTGGAATCCAGCTTTCTCTAGCACACACACACACAAATCTCTCTCTCTCTCTTTCTCAGAAAAACATCTTCGTATAATAGATACCGATTCTGAAAGGAGTTAGAAATTCCAAAAAGATATTTCAGCATGTATAACTGTTATTGGAACATTTACAAGCAACTGACCAACCGACCGTTGTCACAAAAACTTATATCACTTACTTTAAGGAGCCAAAAAATAAATCAATTGAAATTGTATCTTCAAGTGACGAAATTGATTTTGAGCTAATTCATCACAGAAAGATGCACGCTTTGGATTACGACGAGTAGCAGTGAATTATGTACGTGCATTTTGAATACTTTTCCATTCTTAAAATGAGAAACTAAATGTGTATAAAATGTTTCCATGTATAATTTATTTATTTTGTGTGTGTGTGTGTTTGGTAGTAATTCTCATAAATTTCTTAAATAACTGACGTATTTCCCAAATGCGATTTTTTCTCCACGCAGCATGAACATTTTTTCTGTAAGATGTCAAAAAAGTTGTTTGTTATATGTAAGTATTTATGAAATTTTCGAGAATTTTTTCTTGTTTTTTTTCTTTCTTTCTATCTTTTTTCTTTTCTTTTTGCGATCCCTATCTACCGCACAAAAACAGGTTTTATTGTATTCGATATTTAATGCAAAGAAATAGAAGAATTCAGATAGAATTTTTTAGTTAGTTAAAATTTTGTGAATTATTAGGTTGTTTGTAAATTTTTTCACCGTGATTGGGAAAGACTATTTCTATGTCTCTCACTTTTTTCTGTTCAATTTTATTACTGTCCCACTCTAACACTCTATGAAGTTTATCAAGCTTTAGTTAAAACAACGCCCCCTATCTTATTTATTTATTTTTTCTTTCCAAATAACCAACCGAAAGTTTCGACCATAAATAAAAAAGCATCAAAGAATAAATTAATCATTGTGATTTGAAAACAACAATAACAAATAGAAAAGAAATTTAATATATATTTCTATAAAAATCAAGTATTTAATCTATCGTTGGACCATTAATAATTTTGAGGACATTTTTCCAATCAAAAACAACAACAATAAATTAATTTATTTCTTAGATTTTTCACTGCGTTATTCTTTCAGCTATAACCTAAACTCCTAAAATTATGCTTTTACAGAAAATGGTTAAGTAAGTTTTATCACTTTCAGCAGTTTTTGACAAAATTCCTGTTAAAATCAGTTGTGCGTGCGTGTGTGTGTGTGAGAGAGAGAAACTCTGGGACAAAAAAAATCACTATTTAATTGAGAGGATTCTGGGATTATTTCTAAAGAATATTAGTGGAGGCGCAGAATAAATTTACACACAAATTTGCTCAAAAGTAAACTAGCATTTTAGAAGACGATTAACGGGGGGAATGAAATAAAAAAAATGTTTTTTAAAGTAATGGTCCTTTTGAAAACTTATGTCTGAAACATAAAAATCTGAGAAATTATCAGTGTTGACATCATTAAACGAGTAATATTTATTTGCATTACCATGCGAATGTGCTCTTTTTTTATACTTATAAATTCTAAAAAAAATAATTATCAGAAATATTTAATAACCTTAGGACTTTCTTTTCAAATTATGGAAAGGCTTCAAAATATATTTGAGTTTCAATATAGAAAAGTGATGTTTTAATGCATGTATAATACGGTATTCTTTAAAAAATATATATTAAAGAAATTTTATATTTCAAAGAGAAATAAAATTTTATTATATAAAAAAGGACATTTAATTAGAGGTAGGGAAGGTTTTTTTTTCAAAAGCAGAATCCATCTATTAACAAATTATAAATTTTAATTACCTAAATTTTAATATACCTATAAATTTAATTACCTATATAAACAACCTACATTTCATATTCAAAAGTGAATGCAAAATACCAATTTCCAAAATTAAAATAGTCCTTAATTTTATTTTAAAATTTGCATATGATTATGATAATGATGAGAACACATATTTTCTTAGATTACAACCATATAGAGAGAGAAGAGAAAATATATTGCACGCAGAACTGATTTCATGAAGGTATCCGACTACTTGCTACAACTTTTTTTTGAAAAAAAGTGGAGAAATGGGGATTTTTTTGTTGTTTTTAGATTTCTTTAGTACATTTTAAGAAAAAATATGCTGAAATTAAGAAGAGAAAAAAAATTATTATTACTAAAATGGGAAAAAACGGGTAAAAATTTACAAAAAATAGCCTAAACGTGGCCTTTTCTGTACCAAAAGTTTATGAACAAATTTTTAATTTTTCAATTCTGATGTGTTGCTCATTTTTGAAATGACGTTCTGGGTAAGAGATATTTTAATTTTCACAAAAACTAGAGCCCTTTTATCTTAGTTGTTATATCAAATTGCTTAAATAAAACAGTGATTATATTAACATAAGGAACTGTAAATTTTGTAATAAAACAGTGATTGATATATCTGAAAATTAAAACACTTCTACTATTATACAGAACATGCACAAAAAAATTCAGTTAATTGTTTTCAAAACTTTTTGAGCAATCGATGTTCCCGTTTGAGCGTTTTCAAAAACAAAACAAAAAAACACATTTGGTGTAAAACGTGTTTTAAAGTATGACATCTTTCTTAAAGTAATAACATTTGCTTTTACTAAAACACTTGTAGTTTTTGTTCTAGTGAACGGAAAATAATAAACTTGGTATCTTTATAAAGCTAATAAAATGGCATATAAAGTAAAATTTGTCAATTTTTAGCTAAACTCACACGATTTTAGGGTAGTTAGATACCTTAAATATATTTCTGTTTTTTTAAAGGTCCTAGCATCTAGTACCTTAAAACACCTTTTCAACATATTCGGATACTTTATAAAGCACCGGTTCTTAAACATTTGATCACCGCACCCTTTATATATCAAGGAGACATCCTGGTCCCCAAGATTTTGTACATCCCTCCCTCTTTTCTTGATCAAAATGCAAGTTCCGGTAATTTTTTCATCGGAGACTATTTAGTTACCTAGTCTAGTACGACTCACATATTTCAATTTTTCCACAAGGACTTCCAGAGTCTGTAAAAGAGAGAAATCTCAACGCATGTTATATGAAACACCCTGCGGATCCCAGGGGGACGCAGACTTCAGTTCAATAAACGCTGCCTTAAAATGCAGTATTGTGTATCTTCATTTTGGTGTTACATCATTTCCATCAACTAGTTTATATTAAAATGATTTGTAACGCTAATATTATATTTATTTCACAAATTAAAAAATATTCATAGTCTAAATAAACAATTATAGTCGATAAATAAAATAGTTTTTTCACAAAAAAATTGAAAAATAATCTATTGTCATGTTGTCAGAATTTTAGATAACGTAAAAGAATCTCTTCGAAGTAATTGCTTCCTATTATAGATAAAATAAACAAGTAAACACATTTACTTCTATTTTCGCTTTTCAGCAAGATTTGATTATGCGTCGGATAGGAAAAAAAGATAAGGGGGAAATATGACGTCATCTAAGTATATGAAAGTTTGAATTGAACACGAGTCATCTTTGTTTATTTACAAATAATAGTTATGAAAGTATTCCTTCACAAATTGTGACATTCACTTTCGCAATGAATTTGATTATACGTTTTTCTTTTGTAGAGGAATTTTTAGTGGAAAATTATTTTACTACTGAAAGGCAAGATAGCAATTCTACATGAACTGCACAAAATTTTTAAATTTCTTTTTTATGTCATGTTTTTGTTGTTGCTAATGCTACTTAATAGATGGTGTCAGATCGAAAAATCACAAAATTCATCGTGGCTAGGAGCTCCTTTTACGCCTGTCGTTAACCGTATCTTTCAGCATCATACTGTTGACAGAGCGATTTAGCTCGGTTCCACCCCAATTTTGAGGAAATACACCTGGGGAACTTTCATCTCTTTTCCCCTGACAACAACTTTACGAAAGAAATTAAGGCTTGGTGGCTATTTGAACCCCATGCCGTAAAAAAGGCGCTACGCAATTACAAACATCCATGCCTTTTTTGGGATACGAACCCGGGCCCAACGGTGCATCAATCAGTTACTAACTACTATACCAGATTGGTGGCCGAGAACTTTTGAAATGTTAAACTGAAATATAATTCAAGCAAGCAGAGCCCACAGGATTAACAATCCATATCCTTATCCATTCAGGCACAGCACATTCTTTGCATTTCAGTTTAATAGATTTTCATCATGATTATGAGCTAATAGAGGAGGAGGGGGCACGATATTTAATGGAAAGAGTTACTGTACTTCAATGGGAATGGATTTGTGCCCTCGAAGTCGTGGGCCAACGGATACGCAATTTTAAAAGAAAATCTCGGTACATTTCGACATGGGTGACATTTGAAAGTACCCGGACAGTACTTTCTTGGTTAGCAAGCTCTCATCTTGATACAACCTGGCCGCGTTCTCTTTTATATTACAGAAACTATAAATAATCTCTATCAGGAAAAGAACGAGAAGAAAGTTATTTCAGAAAAATTACCGCAACACTACGTATAGCAGGACTTGATTTTTTAAAATGGAATTTTTTTTATGTCTCCGTAACTCCACTTGGGAATCGATCTGTGTAAAAAACTTTCTTCGCTGATCTCTACTCAACAAAGAAATATGCTGGTCGTATATTAAGTCTGTAAGTCTAGTTGTTCAAAGTTGCCTATTTTTTTATACATGGCCAATCTAACCTTTTGCAATAAAACTTGAGGAGAGAGAAGTTGCGTTCCACAAAATCTATTGTTAACGAATCTCTACTCAAAAAAAGAAACATACTTCTTAAGTTTCAGGTGAGTGTGTTTAATAGTTCAAAACGGGAGCTTTTTACCTATGCACCGTCTTAACCCTCTTTGGCAGTCAATTTCAGTAAAATCCATTCTTAGTTGATTTCTCCTTAACAAATAAACCATGTATGCCGTAAGTCAGGCACGTTGATCCAATAGCTCAGAAACGGGAATGTTTACCTATAATGCCTCTTAACCCCTCGCAACCCCCTTGGAAGTCAATTTCCACAAAACTTGTTTTAGTGGATCTCTACACGTCAAAAGAAACATTCTTACAAAATTTCATAACTGTAGGTCCAATACTTTGAAAGATTTCATGTTGAGTGAGTGTATGGCCTTTCATCTTTATGGAAAAAAAGTCCATAGCATAAAAGGGGTGTATCATTATTATATTGAATCTTTGACATTTATTTTAATCTGAGAGTAAAATAACATTGAACCATATATTAAAAACTCTAGAGACTCTTAATTCGCAGATTTTTCAATTTTTTGGAAAAAAATATATGTTAACACTTTAACATTTCTGAACATTTTTATACCAAAATTTTATTGATACTGTGAAAACTTCTGAAGTTATCGAGAAATAACCAGGGAACTTAAAACAAAAACCCTATCTCTCTTTCTTACTTTTAACACTTCATTTTTCTCAAAACAAAAAATTTTAGCTTTCGTGCAGGATTTCTCAGAAGCTATTTATGTTACAACTTAAATTGCATACACGTGTTCAAAATTAGGCTCTTCATAACTTATACAACAATTTTCAAAAAAAAAAAATCATAGAATTTTTTAATTTAATTTTTTCTTAAAATTTTAAAATTTTCGTTATAATTGTATTTAAAAAATACTTTTTTTCTCTAAATTTCTTAAACGTTAGTATAACTTCAAAAGTGAGCATTGTTATACCAAGTAAAATTAATTTTGTAAATATTGATCAATTTTGTACAACACAATCTTGCACGGTGTAAAATATATACTGATTTTTTTTCATATTTTTGAAAGATTGTTCAATTTATATATTTCTTTATAACTTTTTAATCTTTTCCCAAATTCTCTGAAAATTTGAGAAATAATGTAAATATATATGATTATCATGTGGTAAAAATTTCAAATGATTGTTTTTTATATTGTTAAGTTATACATTAGTTTGATTTTTTAGTTTAGTTTAGGGAATATTAACGTCCCACTGTTCAGCTACACGAGGGCTTTTTGGGGACAGTCTGCGTAATTTTGAACCATGGTCAAGTGACGCGGACGACACCTGAGCTGGCACCCCCTCTCCTAACTACCACACCAACAGGAGGACGTTTGAGCTCTCGACAGATTTTACGTGCAACATCCCCCTACACGGCGAGTCTTCAGAGGTACTGGGATCGAACTCATGACATGCTAGCCACGATCCGATGCCTAGACCACTCGGCTACCGCGGCCACGCTCATTGGATTGAAGAAGGTTGTGTGTGTGAGTGTGTGTGTTTCGAGTGCATGAATATCTGTTAAGGGTCATGAGATGCCCTAAAGAACAATTTAAGCAAGAAACTTCTTCATATAAACGCTATTTGCAAAGAAATACTTTAAAAAATGCTGCTGATCAGTAAAAAGTTATAGGAAATGGGGTTTTGTATTAAATAAACATTTATTCTTTGCTAAAGTTTGTTTTATATATAATAGATGAATATCTTCATTTTTCTTAATCCGAAAAAGATGAAAGAAGAGAAAAAAATGTGCAGGTGTTTAAATAACTGTGTGCAATCCACCGCAAAAAGACTTTCCATGTAGTGTACCATGCGCATAATGGTACGGTGTAACATTTGTTTAATATCGTGTCTTGAGTTATGGTAAAATATTTTTACGTCCTTTATATATCTCGACAAGATTCATCTGGTTAAATTTTAGCAATTATTAAATATTCTTTTATGAGAAATAAATATCATGTAGTTTATGTTAAAAGAGGCAGTAAAAATCTATAATTGTAGGAAAAACCTTAAATTGTACGAAGTTGGGAGAAATTTTGTTTCAACTAGATTTGTCTAATTGATAAGTAAAATTTGATATTTGAATGAATTTTTATGATTTCAAAATACATAATGCAAAATTTAAAATTAAACATGAAAATTGTAACAAATGAACCAATTATATATGTGCGTGTGCGTATTACTACTTATATACACACATATCCAAAATTAGGGTAACAAACATAAATTCTTTGAAAACTGATGAACTATTTATTTGGTTGTCACAATTTGGTACAGAGATGTATTATAATGTGAAAAAGAATATATCGACATAAATATATAAAAAAAAAGATTTTACTTTTGAAATGAGGTACAGGGTCTTATCAAAAAGTGTTAAATCATGAATTAGAAATGTAACATTTCTCTCGGTAAATTTCAGTCTAATATGAAGTGTGATCACTGTGAACTGCAATACAAACCTCACAACGAGCTGACATACTGATTATGAGGGTGTAAATAAGTATTTGGTAACAACAAAGCCCACTTTTCTAAAAGTGTGACTTAATTTTTGGGGTTCTGGGAGAGGAGCTGCACTGAGAAATGGTTTTTCCTAGACTATCCCAATCATATTCAATAGAATTGCGATCCAGAAACCTCGATGGTATATCCATGCAACAAATACTCACTCCTTCATGAAATTCATAAACAATGGTGACCTTTAATTATCGTCCATAAAAATGTAGTCCGGGACCATAGCACCCAGAAAAACCGCACATAGGCTTCCAGGATCTCATCCCTATAGCTCAGTGAGTTGACATTACCCGCCTCGAAAACCTACAGTAGTGTGCGAATGCCTTACTTTATGCCCACCACAGACAAAGTTTCCCTTGCCACCACCACAGACTATGTTTCCTTTGCCACCACCACAGACTAGGTTTCCTTTGCCACCAAATCTGTTGATTTTTTAACTTAGATGGGATGAAATTGAGCTCCAATTTCTCTCCGGGTGAAGACTCGACAATAATCATTTTGTTTACTACATTTCCATTCATTCTGAAAATAACACGTTTCCATTATTGTTACATCCCCGACTGATGTTTTCATCTCCACGATATTCGATTTTTCCCGCTGGATGCAGTCAAAGGGACGCACCAGAGAGGACACTGGGCGTAAAGGACAATCTCTACAAGACGAGGAAGTTCTACTGCCCTGGAAGTTCTTCCAGACACAGTAGCAAGTTTAAGAGCAGGCTGAGGAGCCGTTGTCCGCCTATGTGCTCGTGCGCTTATTGCCAACTAGTGTTCCTGTACATATACTGATGCTATGTAGCGACCTTGTCCGATCGTCCTGGTTATAGTACTACTTGTATGGAATGGATTTCATAACCGGGAGACCACTTTTAGGCCACTTGTACCCATCGAGCCATCTCCGCTTCAGACTGGCGAGATTCAAGCCTGCCATTAGCTCTCCATTTCAAGGAATCATCTAAGCGATTACGAGAAATAATTCTCACTGCAAACAGACTAACGTTTTTTGTTTTAATGCAGCATTCGCAAGACTGGAGGCAAAATGCCCATATGTTTGAACGGTCTCAATCCAGTATAGTTCTGTAAAAACTAACGCTAAACAACTTTTTTTCTTAAATTGGAGGCTGACACACACATTGTATACTACTCGTTTTCCAAAATATATAAAATACAAATTCTATCAGTTATACTCTAGAGGAATTTGGCAATTATGATAAAAAAATACGATTGTGATCTTAATTTTTTGGACATATATATTATATTAATACGCGCGTAACAATTTATTTATTAATATAAATATGTCGAAAAAATACCGTAAAATCCGACGTATTACACGCATCACCGTATAACGCCCACTTATACCTCGAACTGCATTTTTTTAATTTTTAGGTATGTTCACCGTATAACGCGCACCCCTTCTTTTACGAAGAAACCTGAAATGTTTATATGCAATGGTCTCATGTTTTGAAGTCATTTATTCGAGGTATTATTATATGGTATAGAAAAAAATAATATACTTCTAGAACTACATCCATAAAAAATGACGTGTCATTTCTTTTAAATAAATAGTATTTCGGTACTTGAAGAAGTCTAATTTTATTTTCTTATGCTCATCTTTTTTTTCTTCATCTTTTAAGTTCTCACTTTTATATTCGGCGTATAACAAACATCCGTAAATTTCGATCGTATTTTTTGTGTAAGAAGTGCGCGTTATACGCCGAATTTTACGGTATGTCATGTTGACTTAGTAATAAACAATATGTAAATATATTAAGCAAAGACCTAATGCTTTCATTCGTGTTTTGATTTTGTAATGCAAAAACTGCTAATATAATTTGAACAAATCCGAAACTTAGGGGGGGGGGGATCTGAAACAAAAAATAGTAATTTTTTTTTTTACTATCTACCAAGAAGACTATAATTTTAGCAAATAATATGCATCGATCATCGAATCACTTTCTCTTTTTTGTTTATGTTACAATTCATGGCGATCTTCTCTATTCATGTGAATTTAATTTTAAAAGTATAATAGAATGATTTTTTTAAAATTTATAATATACTTTTTGCTCCTGAAGATCCGTTTATGTAGCGGGCTGGTGCATAATAAATCTGTCGAAGCACAAAGTCCTCCTGTTGGCATTGTGGGGTAGCTTCGAGACGGTGATACCAATTCAGGTGTCGTCTTCGTCACTTGATCGAGGTTCAAAACTAAGGGGTCTATCTCCAAAAGCCCTCGTGTGGCTCTGTAGTGCTTTATATTAACCCGTTCAAGACCAGGCAATTTTTCCTTTTAAGCCTAACTTCATGCAAAATCATTATTGGAATAAAGTTACAGTAATATATAGTTTATAATCATTCCAAATTCCATAAGTTCCAAATTAAGATAACACCAAGGTGATCACGGGCATTAGAACAGGCAAAGTGCAATCTCACATATCGTACCGTGTTCCCTGAAGTGATTACATATATGTGATCACGGTCTTTAATGGGTTAATAAACTTTCATTTACTTAATTTAAAATATAAACCACGAAACTGTGTTCTACACATGTTATATCAAAACAATCTCATTCTTGATTGATTGATTGTTTATGAACGTCACACCATGTAGTTTACACGAGGGCGATTGACGTTCTCCTTATTTAGCCTTTAAAATCGCATCATGG